>JAKVIS010000048.1:0-221472 GCA_033119425.1 Bufotes viridis | reverse complement strand
TTTTTTGCACATTTTTAGGCAGAGATTTTTTCATCTACATTGATTGATGCGAATGAAGAAATCTGTATGCGTTCTTTTTTTTTTTTCAGCCCAGAGGCTGAATGGAAGAAAAATCTCATTACCCGTTATGCTCAATATAAGGAGAATAGCAGAAACTTCTGATGCTGGCCATACATGTAATGATTGTGGAGACCCTCAAATGCCAGGGCAGTAAAAACACCTCACATGTGACCCCATTTTAGAAAGAAGACACCCTAAGGTATTCCGTGAGGAGTATGGTGAGTTCTAAAGCGTGAGAAGAAGTCTGGAATCCAACAAAAATCTTTCTAAAATGGGGTCACATTGTGGGTTATTTATACTGCCCTGGCATTTTAGGGGCCCCTAATGCGTGAGAAGAAGTCTGGAATCCAAATGCGTAAAAATGCCCTGCAGAAATCCTAAAAGTACTCATTGGAATTTGGGCCCTTTGCGCACTCAGGCTGCAAAAGTGTCACACATGTGGTATCGCCGTACTCAGGAGATGTAGGGCAATGTGTTTGGGGTTTATTTTACATATACCCATGCTGGGTGAGAGAAATATATCTGTAAATGACAACTTTTTAATTTTTTTTATACAAAGTTAACAATTTACAGAGATAGTTCTCTCACCCAGCATGGGTATAAGTAAAAATACACCCCAAAACACATTGACCTACTTCTTCTGAGTACGGGCGATACCACATGTGTGCCACTTTTTGCAGCCTAGGTGCGTAAAGGGCGTAAAGTCCAACGAGTACCTTTAGGTTTTACAGGGTTGCTCACAACATAGCCCCGCCCAAAATGCCATAACAGTAAACACACCCCACAAATGCCCCCATTTCGGAAAGTAGACACCCTAAGGTATTCACTGAGGGGCATAGTGAGTCAGTGGGAGATTTATTTTTTTTTGCCAGAAGTTAGCAGGAATGGAAACTTTATTATTTTTTTCTTTCCTCAGAAAGTGTAATTTTCCGCTAAACTTGTGAAAAAAATGAAATCATACATGAACTCACCATTCCCTCCGCGAATACTTTGGGGTGTCTTCTTTCTAAAATGGTGTCATTTGGGGGTATTTATACTATCCTGGCATTCTAGCACCTGAAGAAACATGACAGGTGCTCAGAAAGTCAGAGCTGCTTCAAAATGCGGAAATTCACTTTTTGCACCATAGTTTGTAAATGCTATAACTTTTACCCAAACCAATAAATATACACTTATTGCATTTTTTTTATCAAAGACATGTAGAACAATAAATTTAGAGAAAAATTTATATAGAAATGTAGGTTTTTTTGAAAAATTTTACAACAGAAAGCGAAAAATGTCCTTTTTGCAAAAATTTCAGTCATTTTTTATTAATATCAAAAGGTTAAAATGTCAGCAACAATTAAATACCACCAAATGAAAGCTCTATTAGTGAGAAGAAAAGGAGGTAATATTCATTTGGGTGGTAAGTTGCATGACTGAGCAATCAACCATGAAAGTAGTGTAGTGCAGAATTTGTAAAAGTGGTCTGGTCATTAAGGGTGTTTAAGCTAGGGGGCTGAGATGGTTAAACAGAACAAGTGATAAAATAATTCCTATCTAGCTTCCTGAGGAATATTAAACACTTTTTTGAGTTCCCTTGTTACTATTTTAAAGAGAAAGAAAAAAAGATTGCTGTTTTAAAATTAATATTATGCAGTGAGGTTTACTAAAATAACGCTCAGGTCTGCTGGACCATTGAAGTATATTTTAGTATAACTTAACACACCACTCATATAGGGTGGCACAGTACATTGCACGGCGCACGCGCAGTGCCCCAAATTGGTAGGAAGAGGACCGACCAATCATCTTTTTCCATCTCCTGGTTCTTAAAATCTATTCCATACACTGGCCCCTGATAGGGGACAAAACAGAGATTAAACTGGTTAGAACAATTTTTTTAATTAAAAAAAGAGCACAGCCTCTGCGGACCTGGGTATTTTTTGCACGCTGCTACTAAACGCTCATGCACAATGGCTGTAGGCTCATGCGTACTTTTGCGGAGGTGACAAACCCGGTCAGTCAAACCTCAAGGCAACATCATCGACCTCATCCCATATGCTTTTTTCTGGAGCGTGGATCAGGCCGTAGATGAGCATGAAGAGGAAGAGTTGTGGTCACCATCACCACGAGAAGCAGCCTTGTCGTCGTCGATTGCTGGACCTGCAGCAACGCAGAGAGAGGAGTCTGAAGAAGAGAAGTCAGAGCAGGAAGGTGGCTTTGAGGAGGTGGAAGACCAACCACAGCAGGCGTCCCAGGGGGCTTGTTGTCACCTTTCTCGGACCCTTGGAGTTGTACGTGGCTAGGTGGAGGAAGAGACCTTCAATGATGTCAGTGAGGACAAGGAACGGGACATGGCTAGCTTGGTATCCAACCTTGTGCAAATGGGGAGTTTGCGGTTGTGCAAATCGACTGTTTGCGGTTGTTTGCGGTGCGTTAAACGGGGAGTTTGGTCTGTCAGAGTTTGGTCTGTCACTGTGAAGCAGGCGTAACCCTTACTCTACCTGATCGATACAACATTATACTTGATCGTATACACACACTGGATGTTTTAAAGCACGTTATTCCAAACAATTTAGGAATGTTAGGTGATTTATGCCCTTTATGGACTAAAACCCGACTCTCAAGGTCAACTACGCCATTTTCCATGGGAGTTTTGCCATGGATCCCCCTCCAGCATGCCACGTTCCAGGTGTTAGTTCCCTTGAAATAACTTTTCCATCACTATTATGGCCAGAAAGAGTCCCTGTGGGTTTTAAAATTTGCCTGCCAATTGAAGTCTATGGTGGTTCGCGAATATTTGCGGAAGCTCGCGTTCGCTCGCTCGTGAACGGAAAATTTTATTTTCGCGACATCTCTATTCAGCCGAAGTCGCAACAATACTTTGGTGAATGAATTTGGTATTCATTTCTTCATCTTTATAAATATTTAAATTAGCAATCCAAAATCGCCTTTGGCATCGCAGGTATCTTGGTACCAAAGCCAACTTTGGATTGCTATTTTAAAATGTTTTAAAGACACAGAAGTGATTACCGAATTCATTAACCAAAGTCTTGCGTAACTTAAGCTGCACCAAATTTTACTTCCATAGGTGGCTATGCATTTTAATTCTGTGCGGAGACAGCATTAAAATTGAAGTGTTTGACCGAATCGACTTCGAACTAGGATCAAAGCTCGATTCACTCAACTCTAGTCCTAATGACTCAGGGAGTGTTTGATTGTTTCAGTTTGTGCCCTCCCCTTTCACCACACATAACTGCTAGTGATGTGATTAGATATTTTTCTTTTTATACTGAAATAGGCCACTAAACCCTTTCAACACAAATATCTGCAACAGTTAAGTGCGTTTTTCATTTTGTACTAAAATAGTCGAATATATTTTTATCTCGCCACTAATACACCACAAACTGGGCTTTAGAAATATATCACTGCACCACAGAACGGCAATTAGGCCCTAATTTTGTTCCTTTTTTACACAACACAAAAGGCTTTTCAACAGATAAGTGCAACGATGAATGGCATATATATTTTTATTTTGCCACAAATACACGGCAAACTGGGCTTTTGAATATATCACTGCACCGTAAAAGGGCAAATATATTTATCTTTTGCCACTAATAAAAGGCAAATAGGGCTTTACAACATTTAACTTAACCACGCAAGGGCAAATAATACATACTGTAGAAATATTTCCTTGTAATAAACCCTGTTAATGGCTGTATCAAACAGCATTTCCACCCCAATTACAAGAACAGTTTGCTGGAATGAAAGAGCTGTATAATGGCAATTTGGATCCCCTGTCAATGCACTAGGGTGTAATAGAATTGTTCCTATTACCCAGTTTGTAACCTCCCCTGCTGAACCCTGTTCTACATAAATGCTGTGGAACGATTCCTCCCTATTAGTGATGAGCGAGCATGCTCAGCCGAGTACTGGTTCGGCTCGAGCATTGCTGTGCTCGGCAGATGCGAGCACTCGGCCTAGTACCACATGTGCTCGAGCGCCATGCTCGAGTCTCCTCCCCGCACGTTTGGCGCTTGCTAAGCAGCCAATAAACATGCAAGTAAGTATTGCCATCACTGTAATGCCATTAGACATGTTTTCTACTGGCATTACAGTGATTGGCTGGCCGAAACGCATCACCGGGTGCTATATAGCACCTGGTAATGCTGGTTCGGCTCATTGGGCATTTCAAAGAACTAACAGTCCTTTTAAGGACTATTATTAGAGGTGGCAGGCAGCCAAGATTGTTTTGGGGGAATTTTATTTATTTTTTGTCAGGGCGACCATTAGTGACATTTTCTGTATTCCACAAACTCTGCTTGCTGTGAGCAGTGAGACGCAAATCTACACTTATATCTAGACTGTGTGCGACAAAATAGTAATAGTAGTTTGCAACCTGTGCCACGCCAAAATGAGCCGAGGTGTGAACAGTAGCAACCTCACCACCACCAGCATGATCCGTCACATGGCAGCCAAGCACCGCAATAAGTGGGAGGAACGCCTGGGTCCACAATTTGTGTCCGCGGGTCATACCACTGCCTCCTCTTCCCCTATGTTGGGTGACGACCAATCGCCTGTCGAAGGCGCAGGCCCGGATGCCTACAGCGCTGCACCGGTACCGCAGTAAGCACCATCAGCGACCACATCCACTTCCCTGTCCCAGCACAGCGTCCAAATGTCTGTACCCCAGGCTTTGAACGCAAGCGCAAATACCCAGCAACCCACCCACAGGCCATGGCACTAACCGCCCAACTCTCTAAGTTACTGGCGGTTGAAATGTTGCCATTTAGGCTTGTGGACACTGAGACCTTTCTCGGCCTGATGTTGGCGGCCATCCCTCGGTACTGAGTCCCCAGCCGCCACTATCTTTCCCAGTGTGCCGTCCCCGGCCCTGACCAACGCAGTTACTGCTAAGGTCCACCTAACAACTGACACATGGACAAGTGCTTGTGGCCAGGGACGCTACATTTCCCTGGAGGCACACTGGGTGAACGTCTTGGAGGCTGGGAGCAACTTGTACCCTGGGATGGCACAGGTGCTACCGACGCCCAGGATTGCGGGCCCTACTTCCATCAGGGTTACCCCCAGCACCTATGTAAGTGGCTCCTCCTCTTCCACCTCCGAATTCTCCGCGTGCAGCACCAGTCAGCCATCAGCTGGTAGCTGGAAGCAGTGTAGCACTGCTGTGGGGATGAGTCAACAGGCCGTGCTGATGATGATATGCTTAGGGGATAAACAGCACATCGCCACAGAGCTGTGGCAGGGGATAAGAGAACAGACTGAGCTGTGGCTCTCGCCACTCAACCTGTAACCTGGCATGTTTGTGTGTGATAATGGGCGTAACTTGGTGGCAGCTTTGGAGCTCAGCAAGCTCAAACACATCCCATGCCTAGCCCATGTCTTTAACTTAGTGGTTCAGCGGCTTCTGAAAACCTACCCCAATTTGCCCGACCTACTGGCGAAGGTGCGCCGCGTGTGCACATTTCCACAAGTCATCAACAGCTTCAGCCGGTCTGTTGACGCTGCAGAAGCGCCTGAAATTTCCATCTCATCGGCTGTAGTGCGACGTGAGCACGCGCTGGAACTCCACGTTCCACATGCTGGCCAGGCTTTGTGAGCAGCAAAGGGCAGTAATGGAATACCAGCTGCAGCACGGTCATCACCTTTCCAGTCAGCTTCCGCTCTTAACAAGCGAGGAGTGGGCATGGATGTCTGACCTCTGTGAGGTGTTAAGAAACTTTGAGGAATCGACACAGATGGTGAGCAGCGATAACGCTATTGTCAGTGTAACCATCCCACTTCTCTGTCTACTGAAACTGGTTCAGTGTTGGATTTGCCAAAATGTGAAAACTGTCACTAATGAAGAAACATCAGTGGCTGTCCTAGCTTCATTCAGCAAGAGCCCACAGCGTACCACTCGCCGCAAGTCACTGGGGAGTGGCATTAGTCGAATATCCCTTTGGCGGATATTAGCTACACTCAAATGGCACCCTTACAAACTCCAGCTACTGCAGCATCTCAACGAGGATGACCCAGATCGGCGCACTGAATTTTCAGAATGGGCAAAACAAAAATTGGAACAGGACCTTCAGTTTATGCAGAAAATTTTGTTCAGTGATGAGGCAAACTTTTATGTGAATGGTGAAGTTAACAAACAAAACCACCGCTATTGACACTAACCCACATTGGATAGATCCCTCCAAGACTGTTGGAATAAAAAAATGTATGGTATGGTGTGGTATATGGGGTACAAAGATAGTGGAGCCATTCTTCATCAATGGAAACCTCAAGGCCACTGGATATGCAAAATTGCTACATGATGATGTGTTTCCCTCTTTATGCACTGAAGCTGGCACGTTTCCTGAGTTTTTCCAGCAAGATGGTGCACCACCACATTATGGGTGTCAGGTCCGAGCATTCCTAGATGAACAGTTTCCTGGAAAGTGGATTGGTCGTCGTGGGCCAGTTGAATGGCCCCCAAGGTCTCCCGATCTGACCCCCTTAGACTTTTATCTTTGGGGTCATCTGAAGGCAATTGTCTATGTTGTGAAGATTCGAGATGTGCAGCACCTGAAACTACGGATACTAGAAGCCTTTGCTAGCATTCCTCCTGCGGTGTTGCTATCAGTGTGTGAAGAGTGGAAGAAGAGGGTTGCATTGACAATCCAACACAATGGGCAGTACATTGAATGTAATATAATATTATATATTAACATTTTATAAGTAGTCCGAAACGTGTAAATAACTCATGAAAGAATAAAGTTATGTTAAAACCAAGCTCACCATTGTTTTTCTTGTGAAATTCCCAAAAAGTTTGATGTTTTACATGACCCTCTTCCTATTGAAAAAACAAAAGTTGGATTCAAAATGGCCAACTTCAAAATGGCCACCATGAACACCACCCATCTTGAAAAGTTTCCCCCCTCACATATACTAATGTGCCAAAAATAGGAAGTTAATATCACCAACCATTCCCATTTTATTAAGGTGTATCCATATAAATGGCCCACGCTGTATATTGCAGTTGCCTGCCCATGTGTGAGAGGCCGCAGGCCCACAGACTGTACTGTATGCACACCACTCATATATTTTGGCACAGTACCTTGCAGATAAAAAAGTCATTTAATTTTTACCCTTTAATATAATTGCAGTGGCCTGCCAGTGTGTGTCAGGCCCATAGACTGTACTGTGTCCACTGCCCACCACTCATATAGGATGTCACAGTACATTGCACGGCGCACGCGCAGTGACCTAAAATTCAAACGAAGCGGACCGAGCATGGGTCTTTTTCCATCTCCCGATTCCAAAAATCTATTCATTACACCGGCCCTGGCCCTGATAAGGGACAAAACAGAGATTAAACTGATAGGAATAGTACTTAGTTAACACTAGTTGCACTGGTGGCAAATTCCATTGCAAGTGCCGAAAATTAGAAGTAAGCGGACAGAGCAAGCTTTTTTCTTTATCTCCCCATGCAAAAATTCAATTTAATACACGTCCCCTGATAGGGGACTTAACAAAGATTAAAATGGTAAGAATAGTAGTTCACACTATTTGTATTAGTGGCACATTACATTACGCAGCGCACGCGCAGTGCCCCAAATTGGAAGTAAGAGGACTGACCAATCATCTTTTTCCATCTCCCGGTTCCTAAAATCTATTCAATACACGTCCCCTGATAGGGAACGTAACAGGGATTAAACTCATAGGAATAGTACTACTTACCCCCCAAAAAAAGGAGTTCATAAATCCAGTTGATGGCAAGATAAATCAAATTAGAGAATACATAAATTGCAGAAGCACTGGAGTGATATATGGAGTCCAGTGTAACTGTAATAAACTCTATATTGGTAAGACCGTACAAGAGCTACGCAGACGGATATCTAAACATCTAAGTGTAATGAATACCAGTGAAGAGACTCCCCTCTCAAGACATCTACAGAAATATCATACTAGCAAAACGACTGATCTGAAAACATGGGGAATCCAGAAGATTAAAGGAGGACCAAGATATGGGAGCATTGATTGTAAATTGCGACAAGAGGAGACGAGATGGATTTATCGTCTCCATTCTCGTGCACCTAATGGCATAAATGAGGGCATTACTTTTGCCTCTTTCATATAATGAGACTTGTAACTTTGTACGGATAAAAATTTGATAAATATAATTCAATTTACACTATTGTGCAATTATAAAGATTGTAGAACAGTGCATATACGGGATCTAGGGATCAACAAGATGTTCAATAAATACTTACCATTCCTTGTTGCGGATCGCAGCAGACTGATGGTGGCATCGACCAATAAATTGGTTAATATAATCTCTAGTAAAAATAAAAAATAGAGAAAAATTAAGTAGACTACCCCTAAATTCAAGGCCTCACGTTCAAGTCTCATATGGTATAATATGAGAAAATAGGCTCTAGGTTGGAGGATGAGTACAGTATGGTATAACATGCAATAATATACATAAAAATAAAGAAAAAATGTCTCCTCTTTAAAAAATCTAAATAACTGAAGATATGGGATATATAATGGATTAAGAATGTTGTGATCCATGATATTCCAAAAATAAACAACAAGTGAATATATAATTGATCAATATAATGAGTCCCCATGCATGCGCACAAATGGTAGTATAAAGTGAGGGAATATCCAAGTCCTAAAACATGCACAAGAGCGATTTTATAATGCGCGATAGATACAAAATAACATTGAAGATTCTTTAAGTTCTCACACACGCGCATTAATGGTAGGCTCGAAGCGAAAGAACGTCTAAGTTTTTGCGCATGCGCCCTGAGAAGTGTCAGAAAGAAGCAATATCGGACACTAAGTAGTAAGACATGCGCGATAGGTATTAAATAACATGGATGATTCTCTAAGTCCTAACGCATGCGCACTGTAAGCTCAAAGTGAACGAGTGTCTAAGTCTTTGCGCATGAGCCTTGAGAAGTATAAGAAGGAAATAGTACCTTTCCATGAAATTTGTACGCATGCGTGGGGACGGGGACGGGGGGGGGGGGGGGGACACAGGAGGAGCGATATGTCATGAGATCACATGAACAACTCCCAGACAAGGTGAGGGACAAAACCAGGAAGGATTGGACATTTGGAATGCTCATCAAAAGGAATATGCAGAGAATGGTTGATAGTAATACTCCCGCCCGACAGAGGGCTTAAGAAGTGATCCCCGCCCCCCTTTTTCATTTACCTGCATGTCAACCCCCGAAGATGCCGGATGTACGGCGAAACATGTAGGGATGCAGGAATAAGATTTTAGTTCAGGGAAAGGCAGTAAAAGGCATTCCATGAGGGGTATGGGGAGTTCATGCAAAATTTTATTTTTGGGCACAAGTTAGTGGAATATGAGACTTTGTAAGAAAAAAAAAGTCAATTTCCGCTAACTTGTGCCAAAAAAAATATCTTCTATGAACTCGCCATGCCCTTCACAGAATACCTTGGGGTGTCTTCTTTCCAAAATGGGGTCACATGTGGGGTATTTATACTGCTCTGGCATGAGGGGTCCTAAAATAAAAAATAGAGAAAAATTGCAAAAATTGCTGAATAGATGCGGACATTTTTGCGGACATGTGAATGGGGCCTTACTTCGCAAGCACTCCTATGACCTTTCCCCTCTCTTTTTTTTTTTTTTTGCACATTTTTAGGCAGAGATTTTTTCATCTACATTGATTGATGCGAATGAAGAAATCTGTGGCGTTCTTTTTTTTTTTTCAGCCCAGAGGCTGAATGGAAGAAAAAAATCTCATTACCCGTTATGCTCAATATAAGGAGAATAGCAGAAACTTCTGATGCTGGCCATACATGTAATGATTGTGGAGACCCTCAAATGCCAGGGCAGTAAAAACACCTCACATGTGACCCCATTTTAGAAAGAAGACACCCCAAGGTATTCCGTGAGGAGTATGGTGAGTTCTAAAGCGTGAGAAGAAGTCTGGAATCCAACAAAAATCTTTCTAAAATGGGGTCAATTGTGGGTTATTTATACTGCCCTGGCATTTTAGGGGCCCCTAATGCGTGAGAAGAAGTCTGGAATCCAAATGCGTAAAAATGCCCTGTGAAATCCTAAAAGTACTCATTGGAATTTGGGCCCCTTTGCGCACCCAGGCTGCAAAAAAGTGTCACACATGTGGTATCGCCGTACTCAGGAGATGTAGGGCAATGTGTTTTGGGGTTTATTTTTACATATACCCATGCTGGGTGAGAGAAATATATCTGTAAATGACAACTTTTTAATTTTTTTTATACAAAGTTAACAATTTACAGAGATAGTTCTCTCACCCAGCATGGGTATAAGTAAAAATACACCCCAAAACACATTGACCTACTTCTTCTGAGTACGGCGATACCACATGTGTGCCACTTTTTTGCAGCCTAGGTGCGTAAAAGGGCGTAAAGTCAAACGAGTACCTTTAGGTTTTACAGGGTTGCTCACAACATAGCCCCGCCCAAAATGCCATAACAGTAAACACACCCCACAAATCCCCCCATTTCGGAAAGTAGACACCCCAAAGTATTCACTGAGGGGCATAGTGAGTCCGTGGGAGATTTTTTTTTTTTTGCCAGAAGTTAGCAGGAATGGAAACTTTATTATTTTTTTTCTTTCCTCAGAAAGTGTAATTTTCCGCAAACTTGTGAAAAAAAATGAAATCATACATGAACTCACCATTCCCCTCCGCGAATACTTTGGGGTGTCTTCTTTCTAAAATGGTGTCATTTGGGGGGTATTTATACTATCCTGGCAATCTAGCACCTGAAGTAACATGACAGGTGCTCAGAAAGTCAGAGCTGCTTCAAAATGCGGAAATTCACTTTTTTGCACCATAGTTTGTAAATGCTATAACTTTTACCCAAACCAATAAATATACAATTATTGCTTTTTTTTTTATCAAAGACATGTAGAACAATAAATTTAGAGAAAAATTTATATAGAAATGTAGGTTTTTTTTGAAAAATTTTACAACAGAAAGCGAAAAATGTCCTTTTTTTGCAAAAATTTCAGTCATTTTTTATTAATATCAAAAAGGTTAAAATGTCAGCAACAATTAAATACCACCAAATGAAAGCTCTATTAGTGAGAAGAAAAGGAGGTAATATTCATTTGGGTGGTAAGTTGCATTACTGAGCAATCAACCATGAAAGTAGTGTAGTGCAGAATTCTAAAAAGTGGTCTGGTCATTAAGGGTGTTTAAGCTAGGGGGCTGAGATGGTTAAACAGAACAAGTGATAAAATAATTCCTATCTAGCTTCCCTGAGGAATATTAAACACTTTTTGAGTTCCCTTGTTACTATTTTTAAAGAGAAAGAAAAAAGATTGCTGTTTTAAAATTAATATTATGCAGTGAGGTTTACTAAAATAACGCTCAGGTCTGCTGGACCATTGAAGTATATTTTAGTATAACTTAACACACCACTCATATAGGGTGGCACAGTACATTGCACGGCGCACGCGCAGTGCCCCAAATTGGTAGGAAGAGGACCGACCAATCATCTTTTTCCATCTCCTGGTTCTTAAAATCTATTCCATACACTGGCCCCTGATAGGGGACAAAACAGAGATTAAACTGGTTAGAACAATTTTTTTAATTAAAAAAAGAGCACAGCCTCTGCGGACCTGGGTATTTTTTGCACGCTGCTACTAAACGCTCATGCACAATGGCTGTAGGCTCATGCGTACTTTTGCGGAGGTGACAAACCCGGTCAGTCAAACCTCAAGGCAACATCATCGACCTCATCCCATATGCGTTTTTCTGGAGCGTGGATCAGGCCGTAGATGAGCATGAAGAGGAAGAGTTGTGGTCACCATCACCACGAGAAGCAGCCTTGTCGTCGTCGATTGCTGGACCTGCAGCAACGCAGAGAGAGGAGTCTGAAGAAGAGAAGTCAGAGCAGGAAGGTGGCTTTGAGGAGGTGGAAGACCAACCACAGCAGGCGTCCCAGGGGGCTTGTTGTCACCTTTCTCGGACCCTTGGAGTTGTACGTGGCTAGGTGGAGGAAGAGACCTTCAATGATGTCAGTGAGGACAAGGAACGGGACATGGCTAGCTTGGTATCCAACCTTGTGCAAATGGGGAGTTTGCGGTTGTGCAAATCGACTGTTTGCGGTTGTTTGCGGTGCGTTAAACGGGGAGTTTGGTCTGTCAGAGTTTGGTCTGTCACTGTGAAGCAGGCGTAACCCTTACTCTACCTGATCGATACAACATTATACTTGATCGTATACACACACTGGATGTTTTAAAGCACGTTATTCCAAACAATTTAGGAATGTTAGGTGATTTATGCCCTTTATGGACTAAAACCCGACTCTGCGTCAACTACGTCATTTTCCATGGGAGTTTTGCCATGGATCCCCCTCCAGCATGCCACGTTCCAGGTGTTAGTTCCCTTGAAATAACTTTTCCATCACTATTATGGCCAGAAAGAGTCCCTGTGGGTTTTAAAATTTGCCTGCCAATTGAAGTCTATGGTGGTTCGCGAATATTTGCGGAAGCTCGCGTTCGCCGTTCGTGAACGGAAAATTTTATTTTCGCGACATCTCTATTCAGCCGAAGCCGCGCAATACTTTGGTGAATGAATTTGGTATTCATTTCTTCATCTTTATAAATATTTAAAATTAGCAATCCAAAATCGTCTTTGGTATCGGCAGGTATCTTGGTACCAAAGCCAACTTTGGATTGCTATTTTAAAATGTTTTAAAGACACAGAAGTGATTACCGAATTCATTAACCAAAGTCTTGCGTAACTTAAGCTGCACCAAATTTTACTTCCAAGGTGGCTATGCATTTTAATTCTGTGCGGAGACAGCATTAAAATTGAAGTGTTTGACCGAATCGACTTCGGAACTAGGATCAAAGCTCGATTCACTCAACTCTAGTCCTAATGACTCAGGGAGTGTTTGATTGTTTCAGTTTGTGCCCTCCCCCTTCTTCACCCTCCCATATTCCTCCCCACCCCTCCTTCCCCTGATTTATCTCCCCTCCCTACGTTTTGTTTAGGAATCGTTTGCATGAAGCATGTCTCTGGGATGCTAAAGGAAATTGAATGTTATAGTCTCACAGGGTGGAATGATTGTACACCATTGTAAACTGTGTATCTGTTTTTTAAGGTTTTATTTACTTGTTTACTGAGTGGGACACAAAAAATTCATCCGGAACAAAATAATCTTTATTAATATAATCTTTATTAATATATTCGTATATATAAAATCATGATAAGGACATAAAAATAGCAGTAAACAAGAACTGGTGGTATAAAAAGCACCAGAGGAATATCAGGAGAATAATAATGTGCAAATGACAGCGTATAGTATATGATAATCAACCTATATAAGGAAACACATGATACAATGTAAAGTGCCTAGTGCAACATAAGTAAAATGAGAATAATCTCCAAAGAGGTCAGACTACCTGATGTAAACATGTGACAATCTCCTGCGTCCCCAACTCGACGTACGTTTCACCAAAGCGGCTTCTTCAAGGGTATAGAGTGCTGTGGGGATACTGCATCCCTCTCCCCTGTTTATATCCCCCACCCTTTACATTGATAGGTCACTAAAGTTAAACACATCTGAATCGGATCGTCTGGTTGTAAACCGCCGGATGTGACGTCATGCGGCTCAGACTGGAGCGCACACGTCACTTCCTGGAAATGGCAGGCGTGCGTCTCAGCTTGGAGCGCACGCCAGCCGGACCAGGTAAAGGTGAACCACAGCGATCATGAAGCGGCCGCCCCGATCTCAACATACACTGGGGCTACTCAAATATAAACTAAGATAAGAACCAGCGAATATAAAGCAAATAAGAGCTCATACCCTTCATTTGATGTGTAATAAAAGGGGTGCAAGAAAGTGCAAAAATAAAAAGTGCAAGTGCTGTGAAAAAATGATAAAGTCATGCTAGTGAGAGTGCACAAGTGACAAGCAGTGAATAGGAGATTGGCCACTTCACATAAATAAATAGCGCATAACAAAACGATGTAATCGCATATAAGTCGATAGTGCATAAAAACAATATTACTTACATAATTATGTAATCATATTAAAGTGCAAAAATTACAAAAATTCACAAAATGCATGATTAGGTGTAAAAAATGAATGAAACAAATAACAATACAATACAAAAAAAATAAAAATTGTGCAAATACACGTGATACAAAAAAAACAAAAAAAAAAAACAAACATTTAATATTCGCAGTTAGATGTCATCAATTCATGATTCTAGAGTGCCAGGATAAGGGACGACATTAGTATCATCTACACATACCTATCAGAATATGAAAGGGCGACCGGGGGCAGTAACAAGAAAATTTAAAAACAATTATAACAAATCATAAAAACCACCATTAGGTGGTAGTATAGGAGAGAAACCCCTACAATATCCCACTATGACCCTGGACATAGTTACAAGAATGGAGCAAAATTAAAATCCTCATTGAGACCCTTCGGGATCACTGTGTCAAGTTTATATATCCACTTTAACTCACGCTGCGCTAATAGCTGTTTCCAATTACCACCCCTTTGATCGAAAAAAACCCGATCAATACCACTTACTTTCAATAAGTGTTCATTGCAGTTGTGGTAGTCTTTGAAGTGCCTAGGAATGGTTTTCAAGGAACTCAAATCCCGTTCTTCTTTTGCAGCAGCGATCCCCAACACATGCTCACGTACTCTCTTTTTCAATTGTCTTGTGGTCATACCCACATATAACAATTTACATGGGCAACTCGCCACATATATGACTCCTGCAGTATTACAAGTGATCTGATGCGTAATTGTATATTCTTCTTTATTTGCAGAATCAGAGAAACTTGTGGAACGATTCACGTTCGGACACGCAACACATGCACCACATGGTCGACATCCCCAGCTGGGGCCCCTGGAACCAAAGGCCCTCTCTGGTCTCTCCCCCACATAGTGACTCCTGGTAAGTAGATCTTTCAAATTCTTATTCCTCCTATAGGTAATCCTAGGTGCTGCCGGTAAGTGTTTTTTACGACACTATCCGAAGTAAGCACACCCCAGTATTTGATCATGCCTCGTCTAATTTTTTCATGGTCACTTGAGTATGTGGTAATAAAGCGTACCTGATCATTATTTTTATTTTTAGTGTTGGCTTTTTTCCGTGAATATATCAGGGACTCTCTCTTCACGCTGGTAGCCCTTGCCAGGCCTCTTTTGATTGAGGGTTCATCATAACCTCGCCATCTAAACCTGTCACTCAAATCACTTGCACGATGCTTAAAATCCTCTTCTCTTGAGCAGATACGCCGTATTCGCAGGAACTGACCCACTGGTATATTGGATATTTGCTTATGTGGGTGGGCTGACCTCGCTTGTAACAGGCTATTCACAGATGTCTGTTTACGATACAAATCAGTTTGGATATATCCTGCTTGGTCCACATCCAGACTCAAATCCAAAAAATCCATTTTTGATCGGCCCGTCTTGTATGTTAATTTAATATTGACTGAATTGATGTTCAAAATTTCCATAAAATGCCGCAACTCATCTTGGGACCCCTGCCAAATAAACAGGATATCGTCAATATACCTGTACCATGATTGTACATGTGTACAATATTTGACAGGGTCCGTAAGGAAAATCCTCCTTTCCCACAGCCCCAGGAAGAGCCCTGCATATGAAGGCGCACAAGGCGCCCCCATAGCGGTCCCCTGGAGCTGTAGGTAGAAGGACCCCTTAAACAAAAAGAAATTGTGATGGAGAGCAAATTCCAATAGTTCTACAATTAGATTCCCAAACTTACCGTTCCATTTGGAGGCGGTGATAAAGAAACGAACTGCGTCCAAGCCATCCTTATGGTCAATGGAGGTGTAAAGCGATTCGACATCGCACGTGACGAGTACCATGTCATCTTCCAAATGGATCCCATCCAGTTTTTTCAATACATCGCCGGTATCTTTCAAATACGAGGGTAAATTTATCACTAAAGAGTTTAACACGTGATCGATTAATTTGCAAATGGGAACACACATACCCCCAGTCCCTGCCACAATTGGACGTCCTGGTGGTACTTTCTCATTTTTGTGCACTTTAGGCAACAAATAAAAAGATGGAATCCTGGGGTTCTTTTCAATTAAATACTCCATTTCTTTTTTGGAGATGATCTCCCGTTCTACTGCGGTCAGAAGTATAGCCTGCAGGCGAGATTGAAACGTTGTTAGGGGGTTATATGTCAATTTTTTGTAACACTTTGCATCCCTTAATTGCCTAAAGGCTTCTTTTTCATACATTAGGGCTGGCCACAAGACAATATTACCCCCCTTGTCCGCAGGTTTAATCACGATCCCCTTTAGGTCTCTCAGTTCGTACAGAGCCTGTCTCTGAGGTGGGGTCAGGTTGTCGCTCTCACCTCTCTTTTTATCTTTTTTCAACTCCTCCATAACCAATTCAACAAATAACCTGATGTTAGGAAAGGTAGAAATGGGGGGGTATTTCTTAGATTTTTGGATCAATTCCGGTGGTAACTTACTTGGACTTGTCTCCTGTTCGTCCAGAAGGCATTGCAGGGTCTGGATGGCCTCCTGTTCTTCTGGAGTATCAAGTGCAGGAATGGCATTTTTATGGAAAAAAAATTTAAAAATCAATCGACGGGCGAACAGATGCAGATCTTTCATGACTGTAAATAAATCAGATTTCAATTGAGTGACAAATGTCAAACCCAGACTTAGAACTTCCCGCTGGGCATCTGTAAGAACATGTGATGTTAGATTAATTACCTGTAGTTCTTGACTGGTAGTAAACGGACGTTTACTGGTTGGTTTGCGCCCTGAATCATTTCTTCTTTTCCAGGTGCGTATCACATGGGCTCCTCTTTCCACATCCGAACCCCTCACGTACAGGCTACTGGTAGATTGAGAAGATATGGATCCAGACCTGGATCTTGCCACCGAATTATTTCTTTGCCACCTATACATTTGATTATTTGTCAAGTCCTGTTTGTCTCTCGCAATTTTTTTCTGCTTTCTGTCGCTGATCATTCTCACCCATGTATTATATGAGTCCTCAACATCCCTATTAAAATTTTCTTTTTCAACGGACATAAGGATTTTTTCCAATTGATTCTGAACTTCAACAATCTCCCCCTCAATGTTAGAGAGGACTGTTTCATTCTCACTGATCAGGAGCTGCATAAAGTGCAGAGCAGGCTTGTTCCCATTTTTTCTTAAGGTCCTCTGTAGAGAGACCAAAAGAAGGAAAAACTTGCACACGGAGTCCCCTGGGAATGAGATCTTGTGCCAAGTATTGCTCCATAGAAATCTTATTCCACCAAATTTTTGTCCTTCTATGTAGAAGATTTTTTAACGTATTTTTCATCATCATGGTGGATTTTTGTCCAGGGTCATATGTACCACCAGATCTAAACATCACCTCAGCTTGTGATAGCCAAGCAGCCTCCCGGGCTCTGAAATCCATGGTAGGATACCCTGTTAATGGTAACAAACCAAAACAGTAAATTAGAACACACCAAAATATGGCGCTGGGCAAGTGCCTATCACCGGACCGCCCACTTAAATAGAACACCAAAAAATTCATCCGGAATGGAATAAACAAAATAATCTTTATTAATATATTCGTATATATAAAATCATGATAAAGACATAAAAAGAGCAGTAAACAAGAACTGGTGGTATAAAAAGCACCAGAGGAATATTATAAGGAATATAGGAATAGTATTTGAGTACCCCCATTGTATGTTTAGATCGGGGCGGCCGCTTCATGATCGCTGTGGTTCGCTATTACCTGGTCCGGCTGGCGTGCGCTCCAAGCTGAGAGGCACGCCTGCCGTTTCCTGGAAGTGACGTGTGCGCTCCAGTCTGAGCCGCATGACGTCACATCCGGCGGTTTACAACCAGACGATCCAATTCAGGTGTGTTTAACTTTAGTGACCTATCAATGTGAAGGGCGGGGGATATAAACAGGGGAGAGGGATGCAGTATCCTCACAGCACTCTATACCCTTGAAGAAGCCGCTTTGGTGAAACGTACGTCGGGTTGGGGACGCAGGAGATTGTCACGTGTTTACATCAGGTAGTCTGTAGTGTTGAGCGAACAGTTCGCGCATCGTTCGGGTTCGTACCGAATTTTGGGGTGTCCGGGACCCGGACCCGAACCCGGACATTTTCAAAAAAGTTCGGGTTCGGGTTCGGTGTTCGTCGATTTCTTACCGCTTTCTGAAGGGCTGCACAGCAGCCAATCAGCTAGCGTCTTACTTCTTGCCCTAAGAAGCCATCACAGCCATGCCTACTAATGGCATGGCTGTGATTGGCCAAGTGCAGCATGTGACCCAGCCTCTATTTAAGCTGGAGTCACGTAGCGCCGCACGTCACACTGCTCTGACTAGTGTAGGGAGAGGATGCAGCTTCTGTGAGGGCGAGATAGGCAGGGAAAAGTCAGCAACAGCACCTAATGAACGGATCGATCTGCAGCTGAGAATCAGTGAACTTCTGCTATTTACTTGATTGCTGGTTTTTGGCTGCACAGAGCGTTTTTCTGTCACTTATTTTCTGGGTTGATCGGTGGCCATTTGTGACTTGTGGTGCTCCAGAACAAGCTGCCACACATCCATCAATGCTTCAATACTATTTTTTTTTTTGCTATATCCTCCATCAGGGGCTTGGCTGTGCTAATTGTCACCCCTAGAAACTCAGGATAGCAATTTCTATATTTATTAAGGGTTAAATACAATTGCCCAAATACCAATCCCCTAAATCTGGTGTTCCAGCTTTGGCTAGACAAGCATAATACTGTCTGCTGTCTGGCAAAGGATAGATTATTTTCTGGGGTGAAATTCAATTGGCAAAATAGCAAAACCATACATCAGTGGTTTCAGCAGTGGCTGGCAAAATATAATAGTGTCCGCCAAAACAGATATTTTGGTTTGGGGTTAAATTCAATTGCCAAAATAGCAACACCCTAAATCTGGTGTCACAGCTGAGCCTGGCAAACTATATTAGTATCCGTAAAAACATATATTTTGTTCTGGGGTGAAATTCACTTGCCAAAATAGCAATCCTCTAAATCTGGTGTCACAGCTGAGCCTGGCAAACTATATTAGTATCCGCAAAAACATATATTTTCTTCTGGGGTGAAATTCACTTGCCAAAATAGCAACACCCTAAATCTGGTGTCACAGCTGTGCCTGGCAAACTATATTAGTATCCGCAAAAACATATATTTTGTTCTGGGGTTAAATTTACTTGCCAAAATAGCAATCCACTAAATCTGGTGTCACAGCTGAGCCTGGCAAACTATATTAGTATCCATAAAAACATATATTTTGTTCTGGGGTGAAATTCACTTGCCAAAATAGCAACACCCTAAATCTGGTGTCACAGCTGAGCCTGGCAAACTATATTAGTATCCGCTAAAAACATATATTTTCTTCTGGGGTGAAATTCACTTGCCAAAATAGCAATCCACTAAATCTGGTGTCACAGCTGAGCCTGGCAAACTATATTATTATCCGTAAAAACATATATTTTCTTCTGGGGTGAAATTCACTTGCCAAAATAGCAATCCTCTAAATCTGGTGTCACAGCTGAGCCTGGCAAACTATATTAGTATCCGCAAAAACATATATTTTCTTCTGGGGTGAAATTCACTTGCCAAAATAGCAACACCTCTAAATCTGGTGTCACAGCTGAGCCTGGCAAACTATATTAGTATCCGTAAAAACATATATTTTCTTCTGGGGTGAAATTCACTTGCCAAAATAGCAATACCACTAAATCTGGTGTCACAGCTGAGCCTGGCAAACTATATTAGTATCCGTAAAAACATATATTTTGTTCTGGGGTGAAATTCACTTGCCAAAATAGCAATCCACTAAATCTGGTGTCACAGCTGAGCCTGGCAAACTATATTATTATCCGCAAAAACATATATTTTGTTCTGGGGTGAAATTCACTTGCCAAAATAGCAATCCACTAAATCTGGTGTCACAGCTGAGCCTGGCAAACTATATTATTATCCGCAAAAACATATATTTTGTTCTGGGGTGAAATTCACTTGCCAAAATAGCAATCCTCTAAATCTGGTGTCACAGCTGAGCCTGGCAAACTATATTAGTATCCGCAAAAACATATATTTTGTTCTGGGGTGAAATTCACTTGCCAAAATAGCAATCACTCTAAATCTGGTGTCACAGCTGAGCCTGGCAAACTATATTAGTATCCATAAAAACATATATTTTGTTCTGGGGTGAAATTCACTTGCCAAAATAGCAATCACTCTAAATCTGGTGTCACAGCTGAGCCTGGCAAACTATATTAGTATCACTTAAAAACATATATTTTGCTTCTGGGGTGAAATTCACTTGCCAAAATAGCAATCCTCTAAATCTGGTGTCACAGCTGAGCCTGGCAAACTATATTAGTATCCGTAAAAACATATATTTTCTTCTGGGGTGAAATTCACTTGCCAAAATAGCAACACCACTAAATCTGGTGTCACAGCTGAGCCTGGCAAACTATATTAGTATCCGCAAAAACATATATTTTGTTCTGGGGTGAAATTCACTTGCCAAAATAGCAATCCTCTAAATCTGGTGTCACAGCTGAGCCTGGCAAACTATATTAGTATCCGCAAAAACATATATTTTCTTCTGGGGTGAAATTCACTTGCCAAAATAGCAATCACCCTAAATCTGGTGTCACAGCTGAGCCTGGCAAACTATATTATTATCCACAAAAACATATATTTTGTTCTGGGGTGAAATTCACTTGCCAAAATAGCAATCCTCTAAATCTGGTGTCACAGCTGAGCCTGGCAAACTATATTAGTATCCGTAAAAACATATATTTTCTTCTGGGGTGAAATTCACTTGCCAAAATAGCAACACCCTAAATCTGGTGTCACAGCTGAGCCTGGCAAACTATATTAGTATCCGTAAAAACATATATTTTCTTCTGGGGTGAAATTCACTTGCCAAAATAGCAATCCACTAAATCTGGTGTCACAGCTGAGCCTGGCAAACTATATTATTATCCATAAAAACATATATTTTGTTCTGGGGTGAAATTCACTTGCCAAAATAGCAATCCTCTAAATCTGGTGTCACAGCTGAGCCTGGCAAACTATATTAGTATCCGCAAAAACATATATTTTCTTCTGGGGTGAAATTCACTTGCCAAAATAGCAACACCCTAAATCTGGTGTCACAGCTGAGCCTGGCAAACTATATTAGTATCCGTAAAAACATATATTTTCTTCTGGGGTGAAATTCACTTGCCAAAATAGCAATCCACTAAATCTGGTGTCACAGCTGAGCCTGGCAAACTATATTAGTATCCGCAAAAACATATATTTTGTTCTGGGGTGAAATTCACTTGCCAAAATAGCAATCCACTAAATCTGGTGTCACAGCTGAGCCTGGCAAACTATATTATTATCCACTAAAAACATATATTTTGTTCTGGGGTGAAATTCACTTGCCAAAATAGCAATCCACTAAATCTGGTGTCACAGCTGAGCCTGGCAAACTATATTAGTATCCGCAAAAACATATATTTTGTTCTGGGGTGAAATTCACTTGCCAAAATAGCAATCCTCTAAATCTGGTGTCACAGCTGAGCCTGGCAAACTATATTAGTATCCGCAAAAACATATATTTTCGTTCTGGGGTGAAATTCACTTGCCAAAATAGCAATCCCCTAAATCTGGTGTCACAGCTGAGCCTGGCAAACTATATTAGTATCCGTAAAAACATATATTTTCTTCTGGGGTGAAATTCACTTGCCAAAATAGCAATCCACTAAATCTGGTGTCACAGCTGAGCCTGGCAAACTATATTAGTATCCGCAAAAACATATATTTTGTTCTGGGGTGAAATTCACTTGCCAAAATAGCAATCCACTAAATCTGGTGTCACAGCTGAGCCTGGCAAACTATATTATTATCCACAAAAACATATATTTTGTTCTGGGGTGAAATTCACTTGCCAAAATAGCAATCCTCTAAATCTGGTGTCACAGCTGAGCCTGGCAAACTATATTAGTATCCATAAAAACATATATTTTCTTCTGGGGTGAAATTCACTTGCCAAAATAGCAACACCCTAAATCTGGTGTCACAGCTGAGCCTGGCAAACTATATTAGTATCCGTAAAAACATATATTTTCTTCTGGGGTGAAATTCACTTGCCAAAATAGCAATCCACTAAATCTGGTGTCACAGCTGAGCCTGGCAAACTATATTAGTATCCGCAAAAACATATATTTTGTTCTGGGGTGAAATTCACTTGCCAAAATAGCAATCCACTAAATCTGGTGTCACAGCTGAGCCTGGCAAACTATATTAGTATCCGCAAAAACATATATTTTGTTCTGGGGTGAAATTCACTTGCCAAAATAGCAATCCACTAAATCTGGTGTCACAGCTGAGCCTGGCAAACTATATTATTATCCGCAAAAACATATATTTTGTTCTGGGGTGAAATTCACTTGCCAAAATAGCAATCCTCTAAATCTGGTGTCACAGCTGAGCCTGGCAAACTATATTAGTATCCGTAAAAACATATATTTTCTTCTGGGGTGAAATTCACTTGCCAAAATAGCAACACCCTAAATCTGGTGTCACAGCTGAGCCTGGCAAACTATATTAGTATCACGTAAAAACATATATTTTCTTCTGGGGTGAAATTCACTTGCCAAAATAGCAATCCACTAAATCTGGTGTCACAGCTGAGCCTGGCAAACTATATTAGTATCCATAAAAACATATATTTTGTTCTGGGGTGAAATTCACTTGCCAAAATAGCAATCCACTAAATCTGGTGTCACAGCTGAGCCTGGCAAACTATATTATTATCCGTAAAAACATATATTTTGTTCTGGGGTGAAATTCACTTGCCAAAATAGCAATCCACTAAATCTGGTGTCACAGCTGAGCCTGGCAAACTATATTAGTATCCGCAAAAACATATATTTTGTTCTGGGGTGAAATTCACTTGCCAAAATAGCAATCACTCTAAATCTGGTGTCACAGCTGAGCCTGGCAAACTATATTAGTATCCACTAAAAACATATATTTTTCTTCTGGGGTGAAATTCACTTGCCAAAATAGCAACACCCTAAATCTGGTGTCACAGCTGAGCCTGGCAAACTATATTAGTATCCATAAAAACATATATTTTCTTCTGGGGTGAAATTCACTTGCCAAAATAGCAATCCACTAAATCTGGTGTCACAGCTGAGCCTGGCAAACTATATTATTATCCGCAAAAACATATATTTTGTTCTGGGGTGAAATTCACTTGCCAAAATAGCAATCCTCTAAATCTGGTGTCACAGCTGAGCCTGGCAAACTATATTAGTATCCATAAAAACATATATTTTCTTCTGGGGTGAAATTCACTTGCCAAAATAGCAACACCCTAAATCTGGTGTCACAGCTGAGCCTGGCAAACTATATTAGTATCCGTAAAAACATATATTTTCTTCTGGGGTGAAATTCACTTGCCAAAATAGCAATCCACTAAATCTGGTGTCACAGCTGAGCCTGGCAAACTATATTATTATCCACTAAAAACATATATTTTGTTCTGGGGTGAAATTCACTTGCCAAAATAGCAATCCACTAAATCTGGTGTCACAGCTGAGCCTGGCAAACTATATTATTATCCATAAAAACATATATTTTGTTCTGGGGTGAAATTCACTTGCCAAAATAGCAATCCACTAAATCTGGTGTCACAGCTGAGCCTGGCAAACTATATTATTATCCACAAAAACATATATTTTGTTCTGGGGTGAAATTCACTTGCCAAAATAGCAATCCTCTAAATCTGGTGTCACAGCTGAGCCTGGCAAACTATATTAGTATCCGTAAAAACATATATTTTCTTCTGGGGTGAAATTCACTTGCCAAAATAGCAACACCCTAAATCTGGTGTCACAGCTGAGCCTGGCAAACTATATTAGTATCCATAAAAACATATATTTTGTTCTGGGGGTGAAATTCACTTGCCAAAATAGCAATCCTCTAAATCTGGTGTCACAGCTGAGCCTGGCAAACTATATTAGTATCCGCAAAAACATATATTTTCTTCTGGGGTGAAATTCACTTGCCAAAATAGCAGCACCTAAATCTGGTGTCACAGCTGAGCCTGGCAAACTATATTAGTATCCGTAAAAACATATATTTTCTTCTGGGGTGAAATTCACTTGCCAAAATAGCAATCCACTAAATCTGGTGTCACAGCTGAGCCTGGCAAACTATATTAGTATCCGCTAAAAACATATATTTTGTTCTGGGGTGAAATTCACTTGCCAAAATAGCAATCCACTAAATCTGGTGTCACAGCTGAGCCTGGCAAACTATATTAGTATCCGCAAAAACATATATTTTCTTCTGGGGTGAAATTCACTTGCCAAAATAGCAATCCACTAAATCTGGTGTCACAGCTGAGCCTGGCAAACTATATTAGTATCCGCAAAAACATATATTTTGTTCTGGGGTGAAATTCACTTGCCAAAATAGCAATCCTCTAAATCTGGTGTCACAGCTGAGCCTGGCAAACTATATTAGTATCCGCAAAAACATATATTTTCTTCTGGGGGTGAAATTCACTTGCCAAAATAGCAACACCCTAAATCTGGTGTCACAGCTGAGCCTGGCAAACTATATTAGTATCCGTAAAAACATATATTTTCTTCTGGGGTGAAATTCACTTGCCAAAATAGCAATCCACTAAATCTGGTGTCACAGCTGAGCCTGGCAAACTATATTATTATCCGCAAAAACATATATTTTGTTCTGGGGTGAAATTCACTTGCCAAAATAGCAATCCTCTAAATCTGGTGTCACAGCTGAGCCTGGCAAACTATATTAGTATCCATAAAAACATATATTTTCTTCTGGGGTGAAATTCACTTGCCAAAATAGCAACACCCTAAATCTGGTGTCACAGCTGAGCCTGGCAAACTATATTAGTATCCGTAAAAACATATATTTTCTTCTGGGGTGAAATTCACTTGCCAAAATAGCAATCCACTAAATCTGGTGTCACAGCTGAGCCTGGCAAACTATATTAGTATCCGCAAAAACATATATTTTGTTCTGGGGTGAAATTCACTTGCCAAAATAGCAATCCACTAAATCTGGTGTCACAGCTGAGCCTGGCAAACTATATTATTATCCGCAAAAACATATATTTTGTTCTGGGGTGAAATTCACTTGCCAAAATAGCAATCCACTAAATCTGGTGTCACAGCTGAGCCTGGCAAACTATATTATTATCCGCAAAAACATATATTTTGTTCTGGGGTGAAATTCACTTGCCAAAATAGCAATCCTCTAAATCTGGTGTCACAGCTGAGCCTGGCAAACTATATTAGTATCCGTAAAAACATATATTTTCTTCTGGGGTGAAATTCACTTGCCAAAATAGCAACACCCTAAATCTGGTGTCACAGCTGAGCCTGGCAAACTATATTAGTATCCATAAAAACATATATTTTGTTCTGGGGTGAAATTCACTTGCCAAAATAGCAATCCTCTAAATCTGGTGTCACAGCTGAGCCTGGCAAACTATATTAGTATCCGCAAAAACATATATTTTCTTCTGGGGTGAAATTCACTTGCCAAAATAGCAATCACCCTAAATCTGGTGTCACAGCTGAGCCTGGCAAACTATATTAGTATCCACTAAAAACATATATTTTGTTCTGGGGTGAAATTCACTTGCCAAAATAGCAATCCACTAAATCTGGTGTCACAGCTGAGCCTGGCAAACTATATTAGTATCCGCAAAAACATATATTTTGTTCTGGGGTGAAATTCACTTGCCAAAATAGCAATACCTCTAAATCTGGTGTCACAGCTGTTGCAGGCCCATTGTAAATCTGTCCATAAAGGATACCTTTCATCCAGGGCCTAAATACTTGCCCTAAAGAGATATTCCCCTAAATCAGTGGTTACTGCTGTGCCTGGATTAGTGTAATAAGCTACATAAACAAATAGGCAGATAGTGGTAGGTGCCTGTAAAAAAGGCCTGAATTTGAAATCAATACATTGGGCCAAATATTTTTTTCCTTATTGTGGTGCTTGGTGAACGGTAACAATGAGGAAAACATCTAGTAAGGGACGCGGACGCGGTCGTGGTGGTGTTAGTGTACCCTCTGGTGCTGGGAGAGGACGTGGCCATTCTGCCACAGCCACACATCCTAGTGAACCAACTACCTCAGGTTCCAGTACCCGCCAGAATTTACAGCGATATTTGGTGGGGCCCAATGCCGTTCTAAGGATGGTAAGGCCTGAGCAGGTACAGGCGCTAGTCAATTGGGTGGCCGACAGTGGATCCAGCATGTTCACAACATTATCTCCCACCAAGTCTTCTGCAGAAAGCGCACAGGTGGCACCTGAAAACCAAGCCCATCAGTCTGTCACATCACCCCCATGCATATCAGGGAAACTGTCTGAGCCTCAAGTTATGCAGCAGTCTCTTATGCTGTTTGAAGACTCTGCTGGCAGGGTTTCCCAAGGGAATCCACCTAGCCCTTCCCCTGTGGTGGAAGACATAGAATGCACTGATGCACAACCTCTGATGTTTACTGATGATGAGGACATGGGAATACCACCTCATCGGAGTCCGCACGTCTCTGATGATGACGAAACACAGGTGCCAACTGCTGCGTCTTTCTGCAGTGTGCAGACCGAACAGGAGGACAGGGAGGAAGACTGTGTGGAAGACGATGCAGGGGACGATGAGGTCCTAGACCCCACATGGAATGAAGGTCGTGCCACTGACTTTCATAGTTCAGAGGAAGAGGCAGTGGTGAGACCGAGCCAACAGCGTAGCAAAAAGAGGAGCAGGGGCAAAAGCAGAACAGCCGCCGCCAAGAGAGTTCGCCTGATACAGGCCACCGCCACCAGGGACCGAGCACCCCAAAGGCAGCTTCAAGGAGTTCCCTGGCATGGCACTTCTTTAAACAATGTGCTGACCAGGCCATTCTGAAACTCATATGTTTGGGGGACAGGCCCCACACCGCGCAGGAGTTGTGGCGGGGTATTGAACAACAGACCGACCAGTGGTTGCTGCCGGTGGGCCTCAAGCCCGGCCTGGTGGTGTGCGATAATGGGCGAAATCTCGTCGCAGCTCTGGGACTAGCCGGTTTGACGCACATCCCTTGCCTGGCGCATGTGCTGAATTTGGTGGTGCAGAAGTTCATTCACAACTACCCCAACATGTCAGAGCTGCTGCATAAAGTGAGGGCCGTCTGTGCGCGATTCCGGCGTTCACATCCTGCCGCTGCTCGCCTGTCTGCGCTACAGCGTAACCCCGGCCTTCCCGCTCAACCCCTCTTATGCGACGTGCCCACCAGGTGGAACTCCACCTTGCACATGCTGGAGAGACTGTGCGAGCAGCAGCAGGCCATAGTGGAGTTTCAGCTGCAGCACGCACGCGTCAGTCGCACTGCGGAACAGCACCACTTCACCACCAATGATTGGGCCTCCATGCGAGACCTGTGTGCCCTGTTGCGCTGTTTCGAGTACTCCACCAACATGGCCAGTGGCGATGACACCGTTATCAGCGTTACAATACCACTTCTATGTCTCCTTGAGAAAACGCTTAGGGCGATGATGGAAGAGGAGGTGGCCCAGGAGGAGGAGGAGGAGGAGGATGAGGGGTCATTTTTAGCACTTTCAGGCCAGTCTGTTAGAAGTGGCTCAGAGGGAGGTTTTTTGCAACAGCAGAGGCCAGGTACAAATGTGGCCAGCCAGGGCCCACTACTGGAGGACGAGGAGGATGAGGAGGAGGTGGAGGAGGATGAGGATGAAGCAGGTTCACAGCGGGGTGGCACCCGACACAGCTCAGGCCCATCACTGGTGCGTGGCTGGGGGGATACGGAGGACGATGACGATGCGCCTCCCACAGAGGACAGCTTGTCCTTACCTCTGGGGAGCCTGGCACACATGAGCGACTACATGCTGCAGTGCCTGCGCAACGACAGCAGAGTTGCCCACATTTTAACGTGTGCGGACTACTGGGTTGCCACCCTGCTGGATCCCCGATACAAAGACAATGTGCCCACCTTACTTCCTGCACTGGAGCGTGATAGGAAGATGCGCGAGTTCAAGCGCACGCTGGTAGAGGCGCTCCTGAGAGCATTCCCAAATGTCACAGGGGAACAGGTGGAAGCCCAAGGCGAAGGCAGAAGAGGAGCAAGAGGTCGCCAACGCAGCAGTGTCACGGCCAGCTCTTCTGAGGGCAGGGTTAGCATGGCAGAAATGTGGAAAAGTTTTGTCTCCACGCCACAGCTAACTGCACAACCACCTGATACGGAACGTGTTAGCAGGAGGCAGCATTTCACTAACATGGTTGAACAGTACGTCTGCACACCCTCCACGTACTGACTGATGGTTCGGCCCCATTCAACTTCTGGGTCTCCAAATTGTCCACGTGGCCAGAGTTAGCATTTTATGCCTTGGAGGTGCTGGCCTGCCCGCGGCCAGCGTTTTGTCTGAACGTGTATTCAGCACGGCAGGGGCGTCATTACTGACAAACGCAGCCGCCTGTCCACAGCCAACGTGGACAAGCTGACGTTCATAAAAATGAACCAGGCATGGATCCCACAGGACCTGTGCCTCCCTTGTGCAGAATAGACATTTCCCTCCCCATCAACCATGTATTCTTGTACTCTGGGGCACTTCTTTATTGAATCCTCATTTTTTTACTTTACCATGATCTTGCGGTGCAACCCAAAGTTGAATGAACCTCTCCTCTGTCTGGGTGCTGGTCCAAAATACATGAGAGTGACATTCTCCGTTGGTGGTTGATATGACGCATGATTCCTTGCTGTGGGACCTCTCTCCTCTGTCTGGGTGCTGGTCCAAAATACATGAGAGTGACATTCTCCGTTGGTGGTTGATATGACGCATGATTCCTTGCTGTGGGACCTCTCTCCTCTGTCTGTGTGCTGGGCCTAAATAAATGAGAGTGACATTCTCCGGTGGTGGGTGATATGACGCATGATTCCATGCTGTGGGACCTGTATCCTCTGTCTGGGTGCTGGTCCAAAATACATGAAGTGGCCTTCTCCGGTGGTGGGTGATATGACGCATGATTCCATGCTGTGGGACCTGTATCCTCTGTCTGGGTGCTGGTCCAAAATACATGAGTGGCCTTCTCCGGTGGTGGGTGATATGACGCATGATTCCATGCTGTGGGACCTGTATCCTCTGTCTGGGTGCTGGTCCAAAATACATGAGTGACATTCTCCAGTGCAGGGTGATATGACGCATGATTCCTTGCTGTGGGACCTGTATCCTCTGTCTGGGTGCAGGGGTCAGAGTCTCTCAAAGTGGCCTTCTCTTGTGGTGGGTGATGTGAAGCTGATGTTTGTGCCATCTGACATGGTTGCCGGGGTCCCATTAAATGGTGTCCTACTCCTGTGGTGGGTGATCTAAATGCCTGATTCTCTGCTGTGAAAACCCCTCTCCTCCGCCTGGGTGCAGGGGTCAAAGTCTCTCAAAGTGGCCTTCTCTTGTGCTGGGTGATGTGAAGCTGATATTTGTGCCATCTGACATGGTTGCCGGGGTCCCATTAAATGGTGTCCTACTCCTGTGGTGGGTGATCTAAATACATGATTCTCTGCTGTGAAAACCTCTCTCCTCCGTCTGGGTGCAGGGTCAAAGTCTCTCAAAGTGGCCTTCTCTTGTGCTGGGTGATGTGAAGCTGATGTTTGTGCCATCTGACATGGTTGCCGGGGTCCCATTAAATGGTGTCCTACTCCTGTGGTGGGTGATCTAAATGCCTGATTCTCTGCTGTGAAAACCCCTCTCCTCCGCCTGGGTGCAGGGGTCAAAGTCTCTCAAAGTGGCCTTCTCTTGTGCTGGGTGATGTGAAGCTGATGTTTGTGCCATCTGACATGGTTGCCGGGGTCCCATTAAATGGTGTCCTACTCCTGTGGTGGGTGATCTAAATGCCTGATTCTCTGCTGTGAAAACCCCTCTCCTCTGTCTGGGTGCTGGTCCCAAATAAATGAGAGTGGCCTTCTCCGGTGGTGGTTGATATGACGCATGATTCCTTGATGTGGGACCTGTATCCTCTGTCTGGGTGCTGGTCCAAAATAAATGAGTGGCCTTCTCCGGTGGGGGGTTGATATGACGCCTTATTCCTTGCTGTGGGACCTCTCTCCTCTGTCTGGGTGCTGGTCCAAAATACATGAGAGTGGCCTTCTCCGGTGGTGGTTGATATGACGCATGATTCCTTGATGTGGGACCTGTATCCTCTGTCTGGGTGCTGGTCCAAAATAAATGAAGTGGCCTTCTCCGGTGGTGGTTGATATGACTCATGATTCCTTGATGTGGGACCTCTCTCCTCTGTCTGGGTGCTGGTCCAAAATACATGAGAGTGGCCTTCTCCGGTGGTGGTTGATATGACGCATGATTCCTTGATGTGGGACCTGTATCCTCTGTCTGGGTGCTGGTCCAAAATAAATGAGAGTGGCCTTCTCCGGTGGTGGTTGATATGACTCATGATTCCTTGATGTGGGACCTCTCTCCTCTGTCTGGGTGCTGGTCCAAAATACATGAGAGTGGCCTTCTCCGGTGGTGGGTGATATGACGCATGATTCCATGCTGTGGGACCTGTATCCTCTGTCTGGGTGCTGGTCCAAAATACATGAGTGGCCTTCTCCGGTGGTGGGTGATATGACGCATGATTCCATGCTGTGGGACCTGTATCCTCTGTCTGGGTGCTGGTCCAAAATACATGAGAGTGGCCTTCTCCGGTGGTGGGTGATATGACGCATGATTCCATGCTGTGGGACCTGTATCCTCTGTCTGGGTGCTGGTCCAAAATACATGAGTGGCCTTCTCCGGTGGTGGGTGATATGACGCATGATTCCTTGCTGTGGGACCTCTCTCCTCTGTCTGTGTGCTGGGCCTAAATAAATGAGAGTGACATTCTCCGGTGGTGGGTGATATGACGCATGATTCCATGCTGTGGGACCTGTATCCTCTGTCTGGGTGCTGGTCCAAAATACATGAAGTGGCCTTCTCCGGTGGTGGGTGATATGACGCATGATTCCATGCTGTGGGACCTGTATCCTCTGTCTGGGTGCTGGTCCAAAATACATGAAGTGGCCTTCTCCGGTGGTGGGTGATATGACGCATGATTCCATGCTGTGGGACCTGTATCCTCTGTCTGGGTGCTGGTCCAAAATACATGAGTGGCCTTCTCCGGTGGTGGGTGATATGACGCATGATTCCATGCTGTGGGACCTGTATCCTCTGTCTGGGTGCTGGTCCAAAATACATGAGAGTGACATTCTCCGGTGCAGGGTGATATGACGCATGATTCCTTGCTGTGGGACCTGTATCCTCTGTCTGGGTGCTGGTCCAAAATACATGAGTGACATTCTCCGGTGCAGGGTGATATGACGCATGATTCCTTGCTGTGGGACCTCTCTTCAATTGATATTGGTTAATTTTTATTTATTTTATTTAATTTTAATTCATTTCCCTATCCACATTTGTTTGCAGGGGATTTTCTACACTTTGCTGCCTTTGGCAGCCCTCTAGCCCTTTCCTGGACTATTTTACAGCCTTTTTGTGCCTAAAAGTTCGGGTCCCCATTGACTTCAATGGGGTTCGGGTTCGAGGATAAAGTTCGGATCGAGTTCGAATCCCGAACCCGAACATTTCCGGAAGTTCGGCCGAACTTCTCGAACCCGAACATCCAGGTGTTCGCTCATCTCTAGTAGTCTGACCTCTTTGGAGATTATTCTCATTTTACTTATGTTGCACTAGGCACTTTACATTGTATCATGTGTTTCCTTATATAGGTTGATTATCATATACTATACGCTGTCATTTGCACATTATTATTCTCCTGATATTCCTCTGGTGCTTTTATACCACCAGTTCTTGTTTACTGCTATTTTTATGTCCTTATCATGATTTTATATATACGAATATATTAATAAAGATTATTTTGTTTATTCCAGATTAATTTTTGGTGTCCTATTTAAGTGGGCGGTCCGGTGATAGGCACTTGCCCAGCGCCATATTTCGGTGTGTACTGGTTTACTGAGTGACATCCCACGATATATCTTTTGACTTAATACAATTAAGACTCACCCTATCCAATCAGTGCTGTCATTTTCAGACTGTATGGGGACACCCCCAACTTGTTACCACCCCTTTCTACCCTTACTGAAGGCTAATTGCAATTTATTCTTAACTTCTAGTAGAAATAAAAAGGAATGGCACAACATAGAGCCATAAGAATAGATGCTCCAGAATTGTTATTGCATGGGGAATGCATGAATATATTAAAACAGACCTGTCAGGAGTGGTTAAAAGTTCTCTTTAATTTGGGAGCTTACAAGATAAAAAGAAAATTTCAATTTTTCCACTTTTTTAAAGTCACGGAAATACAAAGTATGAATCCTATCAAATAAAATATGCCAATCTGTAGAAAAAAAAGACATGGATCACACATCCACCTGCCATGCATTTATCTATTGCTTTTCAGCATAATTTACAAATGAGGCTCCTACTGTAGTATACATTTTAATCAAAATGAATTGGCCTATTCATCACGTCAATGTGACCTCTTTCGAGTTAGTCCCTACTCTAATTTAGCACAGAGCCACATGATGACCAATGCCACCATGGGTCTTGCTGACTGCAGGTGCTGTGTTGGGCAGCAGTGGTTGCTATGTGGCTCTGAACTAAATTAGTGTAGGGACCCATTTGAAAAAGGCCATCTTGACTTGGTGAGTGGGCCTATGCATTTTGGGGAAAGCACATACGAAGTGCCAAATGGACACATTTATGCATTATGCTGATAGATCAGTGTATGGTATGTGGATGTGTGATCCTTGTCTTTTTATTTGTTTCTACATATGGGTCTATAAAATGAAATATATACTGCATAATAATATGCACAGGGAAGTCTGGGACAGGGTACAGTGCAGTGATCGCGGTGATCACAGCACTGTCAAGGCTATCTGATAGGATCAGAATTGTGGCAGAAGCTGGGCTACATACCATATAAAATCCATACTCTTGCTGTTGATCTTCTAGGTACCTTGGCAACATTTTCTAGACTTCTGTGATGGGTCTATCCCTTATAGTAAGGGATAAAGTACCCAACTGCATCCGTTATAGGTTAAAAAGGGGTAAACTAAACTATACAATATGCATACCTTATTTTTCATTTATTATTAAATGCACATAAACTGAATACGGAATTATTATTGGAATATTCTCATTATCATATATATTTCATAACCTTAGTCTTTGCATTATGCAGTATGTCTTTTTTTAAATGTGACCTAGTAACAGTCATTTTAAATCTTTAAGTTGAGCAAGGGATCCTTGCATTTAAGGAGCTTAAGCAGAATCATTGTATTATCCCATGAGCTTGTCTTTCGGAAGCTTTGTAAAGGTACTGTGACAGGGCATGTTGGGGGAATTTGAGCGTGAGCTGTCACTGAAAGCATAGCACTTCCCTGGTAACTAAATAGAAAATGTCAGAGTCAAATGCTCCTGGTACTGTGTGTGTCACAATTACTTAATTTACATGATCCAGTTTAATAGAAATAATGCTTAAATAAAATACATTTGGAACATGATCTAATACATTCCTAATGATTAATGCTATTAACTTGAAAGAAAATATGTGGAAATTATGATATGCTGCTGTTTTCATTTATTTCTTCCACATCCAGTGCCACGGATCCATTTAGCACACATATATTGACTTACCACAGTTGAAGCCCTCTACCAATATCTCTATATATGTCTTATGTATGTCTTATGTCAGTGTATTATTAATTGCTTTTGCATATTAGTTGATAATTGTGAATGTATAGTAAATCTGAAGTTAGAAGTTCATTACTATACATAGTTCATATGGTGTCAGAATATAGATGCATAAAGAATAATGGGGAATTTGTCAAGGTAGGTGTATTTGAGTTTAGTTCTTAGATTGGAGTTGCTATGCACACATGTGCCACATTCATGAGAGTAGCTCACATTAATAATACATTTGGTTCAAGTGCAATGTGGTTGCACTTATTTTTATAAAAGTAAGCCTGGGTGGTGCCTGGTGTGAAGGTGTGACGGTAAGGAAATAATACATGGACCCTATATGGGCATGGATATACTTAAATTAACAACAAAAGCCATGTGGCTGAATGCTCAAACTTGACCCAGATATAAATACATGTAACTTTAAATGATCACACTAAAATATGCTACGTGAGCACCCACAAGAGGTTAAAACCCGCAAAGTTCTGTCCATATGTATAGAATGGTGCTGTAATGTGACCACGTGCACTTCCCCTATCAAACTACCTGAACACTGTTGCTAGTAGCAAAACTAGCCCTGAGTACAGCAGTGTTGCCTCAGCTATTCACTGACTTATTGTATCTCACAATGCAGCACCATACACTGGTTGCATCAGGTAGTTTTATAGGGGACGGATACAAGTGTCACATTACAGCATCATTCCATACATATGGACAAAACTTTGCGGGTTTTAACCTCTTGTGGGTGCTCACGTAGCATATTTTAGTGTGACCATTAAGTTACATTTTACAAGTATTTATAGCTGGGTCAAGTTTGGGCATTCAGCCACATGTTTTTTTGTTGTTAATAAAATGTGTGACGGTGTGACTTTTGTGCACTTCATAAATGTGTCACAAAAGTGATCTACTCTGAAATTCTGACCAAAATTTCACTCCAAATCTATCGGTAGCACTGAAAGCCACATTGCTCAAAAAGTCATAAAATATTTACACAAGTGACCCAAAAAAGTTGTAGTGCCCTATCCAGAATTATGGTATGCAGGACTTGGTAAATTCCCCCTTGTTAAATACAAAGGGGGGAAATACTTAATCTATGTTATAATGTATATTAAAAAACTAAGAGTGGCTTCTATTGAAAACTTTTTTCTGTCAACCTTGATTGTTTATTGTCTTAAGAGCAAAAAACAACAAATTTGGTCAAATCAGCCATCAAAACTCCACTGCTTTTATCAGATGTCCCTCATCATGTTCTTGAATTCTAGCTGTGTGGTACATCACATCTATCTCTTCAGTGCCTGTGCCCTCCTGGGACACCCATTGTCGGGATATTTATACTGTTTCCGATAACAGTCTATATAATTTATGTGAATAAATTAGAATCTATAAAATAGGAGATTCTATCTTATTAACATAAATACCAGCTCATCAGAGCTCGTGATCTGCGCTGAGTTAGACGACAAAAACAAGGCAGTGGTAAATCAAAATATATATATTTATTAAATAACGACAAATTAAAATGCAAATGGATATAAAAATTGGTGACAATGAAATCTAATAACAATCATTGATATGCAATTCAGATTGAGACAATATATTGGGGTATACATATATATATATAAAAAGATACCGAATATATTTAAGTGATATTTTGATTATTCTGATACCTGATTTTCTCTCAGCCGACAAATCTCTGGTTAGACCCAAATCTGGTCTACATCAGATTTCCTTTTGTATTTATCTAGACATATAAATATCCAGTAATTAACCAGCTTAGAACGGAATTCCGTTCGCTTGGAGAAGATACCGTATTATAAATGGTATTATAGTTCTCCCTGATTTGGAAGAAGTATAGAGTGATACTGCAGTTACACCCCGACCTTATTCCAAAACAGATACTAACTGTATAGTTAATCAGATATATATATATATATAGATATATACAATGACAATCTATGGTACTATCAAATTGAGTTAGAATTATACTGTACCAGTTTATCGGCTATCAGAAGTCAGTTTCAAGGATTTAAAATGGTCGTCTTCACAGGATGGAGTTCTGGTTCTCTTTGTGTCCCCTCTTCTTGTGTCCTCCTTTTTTTTTCTCCTTCCTCTTAAGACCCTCTTTTTAGTTTCTAAAACCTTGGGCCTGGCCTTGTTTTACTCATTAACTAGTGACATCATCAGAGGAGTTTTCTTACTATCCCAAGACCTCCTCCTCTGATTTCGTAATCCAAATCTTAACCTTATCCGAACACTAGATGCCACTAGTGCATCGTGCGACAGTTTTAAACAAAATTGGTAATTTACTTTCTATCCCTTGTTAATTAACTATAGATACTCATTGACTCGGTGTCCAGCTAACCAAACATTGAGAAACTCCCCAAACAATGGGCCAATTACTTGCTGTGTTCTTTTGGTTTCATGGTCAGACATACCTAATCCTTAATACACAATTCTACTACTATGTCCATTGTCTAGATGGGATCTAATGTTTGCTCTTACCACACCTGGGTCCACTCCAACTAGTCAAAGAATTTCAACAAACACCATCTCAGCAAAATTATAGTTTCCTCATATCACACCACCAGTTAAATACATTTACACAAAATATTTCATTAATAGGATACCTTTAGGAATTAAGACAGACACCTTTTAACATTTATCCCCTACACCAAAATCTTATTCATTTATAGATTACAAAAACATAATACAGACTAATATCATTCCATCTGTCCTATCTCTTGTGAAATTCAACTTAAAGATGTTTATGACCTGTCTGCAATCTCCTTCTTCTAAGACCAGACATGGCAAATATTTTCCACAGATAGCTAACTTTCTAGTTAGGGATTTCTCACCTAACCAAGACAAGTTACTTCCTCTTAGCTTTCTAAAATCAGCTCCATGAACAAAATGGCTTCTATTCAGCTTTATATACATCTAACTGTGTAAGCCTTGTTTGATGGACTTTTGATTCCAAAAGTTCTGACAAATCCCCCTTTCTTCCCGGTGATGTAAGTGTCAGCTTAAACATAATTGGGAAGAAATTCAGTAGAACTTTATTTTGGTCCATTAATTCTTCATCTTGGGATAGATTGTAAAACAAATGGTTTCCTTGCATGCTCCAAAATCTCCTGCACTCTCATTTGAGCTTGCTTCACATGGATCTTATACCATTCTTGCATCTCTTCTAATTGAAATTGTGAAATGTTATATTTTCTCTCAATAATGGTTCTGGGATCCAAACTCACAAAAATTTTCTGTGACAGAATTTTCTTTTCTACCAACAAGAATCCAGGAGCATCCTGTATCATTATTCCCGAAGATGGTCCGGATTTGATGATAGGTTCCATCCGAAATTGGGCTCCAAGGATTAATACCATCCAAACAATGGCTGTAGTCTTGTAAGTCATCGTCACCTCGGAGAGTCAACGTCTCAGTTCGGTCTGTCCTTTCTCGGAAGGGCTATCGTCTTTTCTCAGACTATCAAGCCTATAAAAGAAATCAAGAATATAAGTATATGATTTTAACACTTAACAATGATAGTTTCTTAATTTGGGTATGTAACATCTTCTATAAAAGAAATCTGAATATTTGCGAACTGAGAGAAATTAGCATCATGCTACCCTTATTCATTTTGCTTCTTCAGCATCACCCTCTAATATTCTCAACTGTGATTTAGGATGACATACTCGCAGTTGGTTGACATGAACCCATTTTTCTATAAAACCATCTTTGGTATTAAATTTTACCTTATACACTACAGGTGATATTTTATCAATAATATCATAAGGACCTTTCCATGATGGAAGAAATTTCCTTTCTTTTACCCGGTCCCGGGCAAAGTTATAGAGATATACTCTATCACCTACCTCGTATTCTTTCTTGGTTGTTTTTAAATCATAATAAGCTTTATTACTTACTGCAGCTTTCTCTAGATTCTTCTGCGCGAAAGCAAACGCATGCTGAAGATACTTACGAAGGTCCTCCACATACTGATGTGTCGTGGCCGCATTGATCAGGTTATGATCCGATGTACGATACAACAGATGTTGAGGAAGTACCATTCTTCTTCCCGTCATCAGTTCAAACGGTGACATTTTGGTAGCTGTACTTGGAGTAGCTCTAATGGCCATAAGTACTAATGGTAACCTTATATCCCAGTCTTTACCTGACTCCTTAACATACTTCTTAAGGATGTTAACTATGGACTGGTTATAGCGCTCCACGGATCCGCTAGATGCTGGACGATAGGCAATATGTAATTTCCTTTTCACCCCCAAGATCTTCCACATCTTGGTCATTACCTCGCTACAAAGTGCGAACCACGGTCTGAGTCGATCCTCAGTGGTAACCCAAATCTGGAAAACACATGGTTAATCAACAAAGTGGCACATGTTTCGGCGGTGTTATTACGGGCCGGTAAACACTCTACCCATTTTGTAAACACACAAGTGACAGTCAACATGTATTTATTTCCTCGGGATGACCGGGTAACAGGACCAATGAAATCGATTTGTATGTCAGACCAGGGTAATGAAAAACCTTTCTTCTGAAGTGGTGCGCGATGTTTAGGACCTTGAGGTTGAAATTGCGCACATACCAAACAACCTTGACAATAGCTCTGTACATCTTTCAACATATGAGGCCAGTAGGCATAATCACGTAGTGACTCATATGTGATCTTTACTCCACGATGACCAGCTGTAGGGGCATCATGGGCATGCTGTAGCATCAAACCTCTAAATGAAGTAGGGACTACCCATTGTCGAATACCATTTTTAGATGTCCTCATCAATAATCCATCTAGAATACTAAATTGGGATTTGGTATTCATAAGTAATCGGAGATCCTCCTTTTGGGCATACCCATCCTCCGATATGGGATTATTATCAGGATCCTCAATATGTTTATAGAAGATTCCTATTATCGGATCTTCCTTCTGACTCTTGATTAGATCCTCACTAGTAGATTCTTGATTCCATTGAGCTACACTATTTTCAGTTAGGGCCTTAGCCTGTTGTCTAGTGATAGCATCAATAGGGATCATTTCTAATAAATGATCTATTTCAATTTGCTCACCATTTATAGCTCCTTGTTTAGCCAATTTATCGGCTAAATCATTACCTTCTTTATCTATGTTCTGGGTTTTGGAATGACCTTTAGTCTTTTCCAATAAATGGTTAGACCATTATCTAGGACCAATTTATCTATGGTACAAAATAACTTGGCATGTTTCACAGGTTTATTATTGGATCGTAACATTTGACTTCTCTTCCAGGCGGGCATATATTCTACAAAACTGTTACGAACATAATTGGAATCAGTGATGATTACGAATTCCTTGATATTATGTTCAATAGCAATTTTGACAGTTTGGTATACAGCTGCTAGTTCTGCTACTTGGCTACTTTTAGCACCTATACTGTAACCTACTGAAATATTAGGACATTCATTTACCCAAGTAATGCCAATTCCTGCCACTAGTTTCCTATCATCTTCTATTATGGTGTGATAAGCACAACCATCTATATATGCACAGGGAAGTAGAGAGCAATAATCTTCTTCATATACCTTGTAAGGGGAAGATTTTTGTTCTTCTAGAAAATCATCTACCAGCTCTTCTTTAGGAGAATGAGCAGCACAGTCATGAAGATCGGCTAGCCCTTGTGCTACGGGACACTTTTTATTTTGCTTATACCGAACTTCTAACGGCCATCCTTGTAAAGACAAGGTCCAAGCAGTAATTCTGCTATTGGATAAGTTACCATCCCTAATTTTGTCACTCTGCAAATATTGTAGGGGCTGGTGAGCCGTTTCAACAATGATTTTCTCACCCTGTATAAAACTTCTAAAGTTTTGAAGTGCCCAAACTGTGGCTAATAAAGCTTTTTCACAGTCATTAAACTTTACTTCTACTGGTGATAGGGACTTACTTGCATAAGCTATTACTTTATGCAATTTATCCTGTTTTTGGCATAGGACAGCACTAATACTGAGATCTGTGAAACCAGTTTCCAGATAAAAGGGTTTACCACCCTCTGGATATGCGAGACATGGTGCTTGGGTCAGTTTTCTTTTAAGCTCATTCATGGCATATTCCTGATCCTCCCCCATGTCCATGGTATACCTTTCTTTAACAATGTTAACAACGGTTTACTGATCTCAGCATAATTATCAATGAATTTGCGTGAATAATTCATCATACCCAAAAATGACCTCAATTCACTGACATTGGTAGGCGTCTTGGATTTCATGACTGCCTCCACTTTTTTCTTCTGAGGATTCAGACCTTCAGAAGTTACCTCATGTCCAAGGAAATTGACCTTGGTCCGACACCACTGGGCTTTCTGTAAAGAAATTTTTACACCTGCCTCCTTCAACTGAGTCAGTACATGTCTAATCTCCTGGATATGGTTGTCAAATGATGTACTTTTCATCAAAATGTCATCCACGTACGTCAAATTTCCTCTTTCCATGGCATCAGGCATAGCTTTATGTAGAAATACAGCAAATTCATGACCTGAGTTTATGTACCCAAACGGTAATCTGGTCCAGGCAAACTGTTCTTTACCAAATGTAAAGGCCAGTTTGTATTGGTCCTCGGGACTCACTTTGATGGTCCAATACCCCTGAGCGCAATCTAAAGTGGTAAAGATCCTAGCACCTTTCATTTGTACCAAGCATTGGTCTATATATGGCACGGGCCAGCCGGACATATATACACGTTTATTTAGCTGACGCAGATCAGCACATAAACGCCATTGACCATTCGGTTTGAGAATTCCAAGGACCGGATTGTTATAAGAACTGTGCACTGGTCTTATAATACCTCTCTCCTTGAGATTTCGAATGATTTCCGCTAGCGAGTCGTAACAAGCTAGTGGAAGGCGATATTGCTTGATATAAACGGGAGGCGCATCAGGATCAGTCTGAATCCTGGCAACGTGTATGTCAGTCAGACCACAATCATAGGAATCTTTGCAAAGATATCCTTGAATTCTAATAAAACTTCCTTTAGTTGTTGGCGCTCTGAGTCATTGGAGCATCCGTCAGCTAACAATAGTTGTTGCTGGACCATTTCCATAAACCCTGGGAAAACTTCAGGTTGACCTATTTCATAGGCTTCCTCCAACCTGTCAGTGAGGTCATGATTTGACTTACCTGTCTTTTCAACAAACTCATGATATTCCTGAGCTTCCCGCTCATTAATTGTATGATCAAAGGTGAGGGAGGATTCCTCAACCTTGCAGGTACCTTCTTCAAGATTAAAAGGATATACTGAACTGATTGTAAACAGTCCTTCAGGAGAAGAATGGAATGTTTGTTCAACCAATTGTTCCTCTGTTAAATACGATTCAGGTATTAGGCCAATAATTACATTCTGCAACCCAAAAGTGTAATAATCTGAATCTAATGCCATACCAATGATAGTATCTTTAGACAAATGGACGTCATTTGGCATGCCATTATTCACGATTATTTGGGTTTTAAAGTTTTGTAAATTCACCATAGGGGTAGGATTTACTGAAATACTCTAATTGTTGCATTCTGTTTGATAAACAGATCAATGCATCAGAATTCTTTAATTTTTGGCCTCTTGATACCTGAATGGGCAACAGGAAATTATTAGCACCTGGAGGTATGATTATATCTCGTGGTACTAATATACTGACGGCATATGGCAGTGTCTGGGATGACTTGAGGGCTTCAAATTCATCCATAAAATCATCAGGATTTCCTTTTAATCTTGTCCACAAGGTGGAATTTACTATATCCATATGGATGGCAAAACGATGTAATACATCGTTGCCAATGTACATGGGATATCGGGGTTCATTTAGCACCAGGAATAAATGAGTTGCTGATTTACCTGCAATGGAAATAGTTAACATACATTTCGCAATGATGTTATGATTATCAGATCCAGTATCCAAGTCGTGTATCCAATTATCTTGGGGATTTGGATACCTGATTACTTTTGGATTGGCCAATTGATTTAGTAGATCTCTACTAATGTAACTATTTTCATGGCGCAAGTCCAATTTAGCCCTTTTAGTTCTTCCGATGTTATTTACTTGTATTGGGAAGAATATTTCATCATCCACTTTTTCAATTCCCACTAGGAATTGTTCATGGCCACTAAACCCAGTAGGGTCAGTAGACTCTGGGTGAAGGTGGATTGTAAGAATATCCCCTTCCAAACAAACAGTCTTTCACTCGTTCAGGAGACACACATATGGTGTTATCCTCCTGTTCACCTATAGTGGAATTCGGGGTTGTTTGTAGGAAAGAGACATCAGGGACTTGGCTGTTTCTGAAATGGACCTCAATAGAGTCCGGCCTTTCCTCTATCACATGGCAGCTATGCCGACTGTGATGGGATTGTGATTGCTCATAATTGATGGGCATTCTCACTTGGGACCATATGACCTTGTTGACCAAATCTATAACAGGGTTTAATCTCTTAAGGAGATCAATGCCAATAATCAATCGATCAATGGGCATATCCACGATCAAAGTGGGATGGCTAAGTATTTTATTTCCCACTTTCAGATCTAGCCAAGCCTTGCCAATAACCTTGAGGGCATTGCCTGAAACACTCACCAGGTTAGCATTAAAACTTTTAACTTGTATCTCTCAGAAGATACCTCCTGCAATTGCTGGAAATACTTTTGAGATAACAAAGTTGCTTGGCTACCTGTATCCATCAATGCTAATATGGGAGGATAGTTATCAAACAATTCCACTTTCATATAATATCGATGTCCTATTTCCTGTAAGGAACAAAGATATTTAGAATGATTAATGAAATTATTTTCCTGCTTAGTAGTCATACTTATCCTTGACTCCTCCTTCTTCTTTTTAGCAGGATTGCATGTCATCTGCACAGCTGGAGACTTTGTGGGCTGTAAGATAGAACAAACAAGTTTCCCTCCCCCTTGCCAGGTGGCTTCGGAAGAGTTAAATTCCTTTCAGGGGAAAAGACAATTGTATTAGCCTGCTCCATTTTACACACACTTGAATCAGCATTGGCAACATTTGACATACTTACCTGCCTCCCCATTTATAATTGGGGAGGGCTTTCTACAGGAGGATTTGTCCCTAAAAAGGATTTTTAGGGTTAGCAGTGACTGCTTTGGACAGCTCTTCCATCCGTTGCATTAACATTCCAAACTGATTTTGGATTTGATCCATGCGATCATATAGGTTACTTCTCTTTCTCCCAAAATCTCTTGGAGATTGATTTTGTGACCTATATGATTGGGGTTTTCCTGAACCATCTGATTCAGAACCACTTTGAACCCTTTCAGGCCTACGTTGAAATCCCCTATAATAATTTCTTTGATAATTTTGAAAAGGAGGGAACCGCCTATTTCTAAACTCATAATTTTTATTATTATTAGGGTTTTCAGCAGCTTTTGGGCCCTTGCTCTCTTCTGGCCTAGGCTGATTTTGTTTTGGCTGGGGAGGCCTGGAAGTTTGTACGACTTCCGCATAACTCCTTTTTGGACTTTCAAATTTTCCCTGATCTCTTTTTATCTGATTGGCAGCTATTTCCTCATTAGCTCTTTTAGATTTCCTATCAGGAGACTCATCTGCATTTTGGAGAGCAGCATACAATGTTGTGCTCTCTGTAAGCAACCAATCCAGATTCCTTCTGGAATGGTAATCCCTGGCCAAAATAAATTTTATTTTATTAGGCAATGCCTCATAAAATAACTGGATGAATTCATGGCATTCAAAATTGGGATCTTTTTCAGACAAGCTGTATGCATTTTTAAGAACTGACAAAAACTCCCTAGGACTTTGATTAGGCCGGCATTTTAAAGTGAATAAGGCCCTCCTTGCAGCTGTAGCTGACTTATAGGGACCAAATTCAGTTTTGATTTCTGCTACCATTTCTGACCATGAATTCTTACCCATATCTCTGAGGGAATTAAAGAAGTACCGGTGTTTTGGTTCGAATACCCAGGTAACAAATTCAATCTTCTGTCTGTCCTGTTCTAGCTGTAAAGTTCTCATGGCTTCCTCATAGGTTTCTAAATGACTTATTATAGAGGGGATCCCTTTTAGCGAATTGACCCACCGTTTCTTTAAGAAATTTAATTACTTTAGTGGTGTCTATTATGGGCTGGGAAGCTCTCTGGGATGAGTTTTTAGAGGACCTAGGAGGTGAAATTGGTTTTAATTTATGAAGAGAATTTTCTCTCAGAAATATTAGCTCTTCTCCATTAAAGGGGTTGTCATATTTACTTTCTGCATCTAATTCCCCCTGGAATATTTTACCTTCATTCTATTAGAATCCTCAGGCTGTCTGAATTGTAAAGGGTCAGGATCCCTGTTATCTAACTCTGTTTGTAGACTTCTATTTTCCTTATACAGCCTTTTACATTTCTCATCTAGATCCACCATAGACAATTGACATTTAGACAGTTCATTAGTAGCTTGACTTAATTTCCATTCCAGAGTTCTTATCACCTCTTGTTGTTGATTGTCCCTGTCATTATATTCTGATAATTTAGCAGACCATTGTGCTAATTCACCAGAAACCGTGGCTGCCTTAATTTCCATTTCAGATAGGTCTTTTTGAAATTTATCAATTTCATATGCCTGTTCAACATTTTTATATTTTGCTTTTTCCAATTGTTCAGCTAATTCACAAATTAAATATACAAATTCAGGCCACGATTGAAGGATTAATAAATCCTTATCTTTCTTATGTTTAGCTTGGGAAATGTGACAGAGATAATCAGCAAACCGGGATTTATCAGACCAAACATCATCTGCATATTCTACAACTCTCTGTTCCAGTTCAACCCTCCAATCCTTTAGCTCTCTCTTAATATCCAACCTATCATGCATATAACACATCACAATATGTTCAATTAATTCTTGAGTCTTTCTATCATGCATATCAGTCTTTACCACTGCAGCAACAGCCTGCATGCCTTGGCTAACCTCGCTATTGGTTTCAGACATGTTTACACTTTTCGCACTACAAGTACCACAATGACCTCTATAAAATATATATTTTGCACCCCAAAATTTTTGTGTCAACTAGGCAGATCTTGGTGTGACCTCCAAATTATATGTCGGGATATTTATACTGTTTCCGATAACAGTCTATATAATTTATGTAACATAGTAACATAGTATATAAGGCCGAAAAAGACTTTTGTCCATCCAGTTCGACCTGTTTCTTTCAAGTTGATCCAGAGGAAGGCAAAAACCCCTGTGAGGTAGAGCCAATTTTCCCCACTTAAGGGGAAAAATTCCTTCCGACTCCAATCAGGCAGTCAGAATAACTCCCTGGATCAACGACCCATCTTTAGTAGCTATAGCCTGTAATATTATTACGCTCCAGAAATACATCCAGGCCCCTCTTGAATTCCTTTATTGTACTCACCATCACCACCTCCTCAGGCAGAGAGTTCCATAGTCTTACTGCTCTTACCGTGAAGAACCCTTTTCTATGTTTGTGTACAAACCTTCTTTCCTCCAGACGCAGAGGATGTCCCTCGTCACCGTCACAGTCCTGGGGATAAATAGATGATGGGAGAGATCTTTGTACTGACCCCTGATATATTTATACATAGTTATTAGATCTCCCTCAGTCGTCTTTTTTCTAGAGTGAATAACCCTAATTTTGATACCCTTTCAGGGTACTGTAGTTGCCCCATTCCAGTTATTACTTTAGTTGCCCTCCTCTGAACCCTCTCTAGCTCTGCTATGTCTGCCTTGTTCACGGGAGCCCAGAACTGTACACAGTACTCCATGTGTGGTCTGACTAGTGATTTATAAAGTGGTAAGACTATATTTTCATCACGGGCATCTATGCCCCTTTTGATGCAACCCATTATCTTATTGGCCTTAGCAGCAGCTGCCTGACACTGGTTTTTACAGCTTAGTTTGTTATTTATTAAAATTCCTAGATCCTTTTCCATGTCAGTGTTACTGAGTGTTTTACCATTTAGTATGTACGGGTGACTTGCATTATTCCTTCCCATGTGCATAACTTTACATTTGTCAGTGTTAAACCTCATCTGCCATTTCTCTGCCCAAGCCCCCAATCTATCCAGATCCCTCTGTAGCAGAAAACTGTCCTCTTTAGTGTTAATTACTTTACACAGTTTAGTGTCATCTGCAAAATTGATATATTACTGTGCAAGCCTTCTACAAGATCATTAATAAATATATTGAAGAGAATAGGGCCCAATACTGAACCCTGAGGTACCCCACTAGTGACCGTGACCCAATCTGAGTGTGTACCGTTAATAACCACCCTCTGTTTTCTATTACTGAGCCAGTTACTTACCCACATACAGATATTTTCTCCTAGTCCAAGTGTTCTCATTTTATATACTAACCTTTATGTGGTACAGCGTCAAATGCTTTGGAGAAGTCCAGATATACGACATCCATTGATTCGCCGCTGTCAAGTCTAGAACTTACCTCCTCATAGAAACTGATTAAATTAGTTTGACATGACCGATCCCTCATGAAGCCATGCTGATATGGTGTAATTTGCTTATTTTCATTGAGATACTCCAAGATAGCATCTCTTACAAAACCTTCAAACAGTTTACCCACAACAGATGTTAAACTTACCGACCTATAATTTCCAGGCTCTGTTTTTGGACCCTTTTTGAATATTGGCACCACATTTGCTATACGCCAGTCTGGTGGAACATTCCCTGTCAGTATGGAGTCCGTGAATATCAAAAATAAGGGTCTGGCTAGGACATCACTTAATTCCCTTAGGATACGGGGTGTATGCCATCCGGTCCTGGCGATTTGTCTATTTTAATCTTTTTAAGTCGCTGTTGTACTTCTTCCTGGGTCAGATAGGGCACTTTTAAAGGGGAATTTACTTTACATTTTGCATTTCATCTGACAGTTTATTTTCCTCAGTGAAAACAGTGGTGAAGAAAATATTTAATAGCTTGGCTTTATCCTCATCGCTTTCTGCAACTCCCCCCTCATTGCTATGTAGAGGGCCGACTCCTTCAGGTTTATATTTTTTACCATTTATATAATTGAAAAACATTTTAGGGTTAGTTTTGCTCTCTTTGGCAATTAATCTCTCGGTCTCCAGTTTGGCAGTTTTTATTAGTTTTTTACATATTCTGTTGTTTTCCTTATAGTTTATCAGTGCTTCCTGGCTCCCCTCCTGTGTTAGTGATTTATATGCTTTCTTTTTGTCATTTATTGCTTTTTTTATGGTTCTATTTATCCACATTGGTTTCTTCTTATTTCTTAGCCTTTTATTTCTATAAGGTATGCATCGATCACAATTTGATGTTACAACGCTTTTAAAAATCTCCCATTTTGTGGTTGTATTTTTTATTTTTGAGGACTATGTCCCAGTTAATTGGGCCTATGGCCTCTCTTAGTTGGCTAAATTTTGCTTTTTTGAAGTCCGGTATTCTTGTTCTTCCCTGTAGAAACTCTCGTTTGAAGGATAATTGGAAGGTTATTACTTTATGGTCACTATTTCCCAGGTGTCCCCGACCTGCACGCCTGTTGTTCTATCAGGTCTATTGGTTAATACTAAGTCCAGTATGGCCGTCCCTCTAGTTGGGTCCTGAACCATTTGGGAAAGGTAATTGTCTTTGGCTATTGCCAAGAACCTGTTTCCTTTATGGGATGTACAGGTTTCACTTTTCCAGTCTATATATGGGTAGTTGAAGTCCCCCATAATAACCACCTGATTATGGTTTGCCGCCTTGTTTATCTCGTTTAGTAATAGATTTTCTATGGACTCTGGTATATTAGGTGGTTTATAGTAAACTCCTATTAGTAATTTATTATTGTTTTTGGCTCCATTTATCTCCACCCACAATGACTCCACATTTTCGTGTCCCTCACAGATGTCTTCCCGGAGTGTGGGCTTTAGAGAGGACTTTATGTAAAGGCAGACCCCTCCCCTCTCCGGTTTTGACGATCCTTTCTGAACATGTGAATAAATTAGAATCTATAAAATAGGAGATTCTATCTTATTAACATAAATACCAGCTCATCAGAGCTCGTGATCTGCGCTGAGTTAGACGACAAAAACAAGGCAGTGGTAAATCAAAATATATATATTTATTAAATAACGACAAATTAAAATGCAAATGGATATAAAAATTGGTGACAATGAAATCTAATAACAATCATTGATATGCAATTCAGATTGAGACAATATATTGGGGTATACATATATATATATATAAAAAGATACCGAATATATTTAAGTGATATTTTGATTATTCTGATACCTGATTTTCTCTCAGCCGACAAATCTCTGGTTAGACCCAAATCTGGTCTACATCAGATTTCCTTTGTATTTATCTAGACATATAAATATCCAGTAATTAACCAGCTTAGAACGGAATTCGTTCGCTTGGAGAAGATACCGTATTATAAATGGTATTATAGTTCTCCCTGATTTGGAAGAAGTATAGAGTGATACTGCAGTTACACCCCGACCTTATTCCAAAACAGATACTAACTGTATAGTTAATCAGATATATATATATAGATATATACAATGACAATCTATGGTACTATCAAATTGAGTTAGAATTATACTGTACCAGTTTATCGGCTATCAGAAGTCAGTTTCAAGGATTTAAAATGGTCGTCTTCACAGGATGGAGTTCTGGTTCTCTTTGTGTCCCCTCTTCTTGTGTCCTCCTTTTTTTTCTCCTTCCTCTTAAGACCCTCTTTTTAGTTTCTAAAACCTTGGGCCTGGCCTTGTTTTACTCATTAACTAGTGACATCATCAGAGGAGTTTTCTTACTATCCCAAGACCTCCTCCTCTGATTTCGTAATCCAAATCTTAACCTTATCCGAACACTAGATGCCACTAGTGCATCGTGCGACAGTTTTAAACAAAATTGGTAATTTACTTTCTATCCCTTGTTAATTAACTATAGATACTCATTGACTCGGTGTCCAGCTAACCAAACATTGAGAAACTCCCCAAACAATGGGCCAATTACTTGCTGTGTTCTTTTGGTTTCATGGTCAGACATACCTAATCCTTAATACACAATTCTACTACTATGTCCATTGTCTAGATGGGATCTAATGTTTGCTCTTACCACACCTGGGTCCACTCCAACTAGTCAAAGAATTTCAACAAACACCATCTCAGCAAAATTATAGTTTCCTCATATCACACCACCAGTTAAATACATTTACACAAAATATTTCATTAATAGGATACCTTTAGGAATTAAGACAGACACCTTTTAACATTTATCCCCTACACCAAAAATCTTATTCATTTATAGATTATAAAAACATAATACAGACTAATATCATTCCATCTGTCCTATCTCTTGTGAAATTCAACTTAAAGATGTTTATGACCTGTCTGCAATCTCCTTCTTCTAAGACCAGACATGGCAAATATTTTCCACAGATAGCTAACTTTCTAGTTAGGGATTTCTCACCTAACCAAGACAAGTTACTTCCTCTTAGCTTTCTAAAATCAGCTCCATGAACAAAATGGCTTCTATTCAGCTTTATATACATCTAACTGTGTAAGCCTTGTTTGATGGACTTTTGATTCCAAAAAGTTCTGACACCATACAAACTTACCCCAGTGTGCTACCAACATGCCACAGGACAAGATGGCGCCAGAACACCTGCTAACTACGAGCAGCAGGAGAGCTAGCATATCAGCTTCTGCCCCAGCCGTGATGGAGTTGGAGAATGAAGGACTCACTGTGTCCTGTAAAAGATGGCTGTGGAAGTGGCCAAGCTGTTTTCCCCAGACATTAAATCTTCACTGGAGGCTACAGTGGCAGCCGTCTTGGTAAGCTTACAGATAGAGGTGGAGAGATACAAACAAGATAACTAACATGGAGAACCGTCTGCAATTGATAGAAAGTGAACTAAAAGGCGATCAGTCCATGGTGTGGCAGGTACTGAAAATTAACCAGGCATTACAAGTAAAACTAGATGACTTGAACAAACGCTTGAGGCTGAATAATCTCTGGATTATCGGAATCCCAGAGACTATCCTTCCCAAACAGCTGCACCAAATCTGTGCTATGGTCCTACCATGAGCCTTGGGCTTATTGCTGACATTCAATGCAGAGAGAGCATATCGATTGAGATTACCTAGAAAATAAAATAATGGAGGGGCTAAGGGATGTCCAACACCAATCATTGTAAAATACTTGTATAATACAGAAAAATCTACAATATTGAAAGCCTTCAAGCAGGCTCAGGTTCCAGTCATGTTGGATAACCATAAGGTGGTGGTGTTTGGGGACAACTTGGCAGAAGTGGCAAGAAAAGCCTTCACTGCAATTTGCTCCTTTTGGTGAAAAACAGGTTTGCTTCTCCCTGGAATACCCAGCGAAACTCAGGATTTTGGATGGGAGAGTATTCCAGTGTCTCACAAATATTTACAAATGTTTACAAATATTTGCAAATATCTGCAGTTATTATAGTTATTCTGGTAAGGGGATTTTTGGGGATGTTTATATAAATGTGAGGATAGAAAATTAAAATAAGGGGTAAGATGCAGACTAAGGATTGTAAATTTTGACTAGAGAATTGACAGGCAGTTATGTGTGTTCATTTCAATCACATGTATTATTTTGTATTTTCTTTCTCTGAACTTTAATGAAAATATCTTGCCCAATAAAACACTGTAATAATAAAAATGTTTATCAAAATTGAAAGTGCCACAAATTCGACTTTTCAGGGTGGCCATCCAGAAATTAATAAGTGGATGGTTATATGCACTTGTGATAATCAAATTGTCTCTGGAATTAGTGATGTGTGAGGAGGACTATGATATAGTGGGAATAACTAAGACACGGCTGAATGATAGCTACGACTGGGCAGTTAATGTACAGGGTTACAGTCTGTTTAGAAAGAGAGCGGTTGAGGGGTCTGCCTTTATGTAAAGTCCTATTTAAAGCCCACAGTCCGAGAAGATATAAGTGAGGGACATGAACATGTGGAGTCACTGTGGGTAGAGATACGTGCAGCCAAAAACAATAATAAATTACTAATAGGAGTTTACTATAAAACACCTAATATACCAGAGTCCACAGAAAATCAATTACTACATGAGATAGATGAGGCAGCAAATCATAATGAGGTGGTTATTATGGGGACTTCAACTACACAGATATAGACTGGGAAACTGAAAGCTGTACATCGCATAAAGGAAACATGTTCTTGACAATAACCAAAGACCTTTCCCAACTGGTTCAGGACCCGACTAGAGGGACGGCCATACTGGACTTAGTATTAACCATTCCAATTGACCTGAGAGAACAACAGATGTGCAAGTTGGGGGACACCTGGGAAATAGTGACCATAAAGTAATAACCTTCCAATTATCATCCAAAATAGCATTTCTACAGGTAGGAACAAAAATAGCAAACTTCAAAAAAGCTAAATTTAGCCAACTAAGTGAGGGCATAGGCCTAACTAACTGGGACAAAGTCCTCGAAAACAAAAATACAGCCACAAAATGGGATATCTTTAAAAGCATCCTAAATTCTCATTGTGAGAGGTACATACCGTATGGGAATAAAAGGTTAAGAAACAAAAAGAAACCAATGTGGATAAATAGAAATGTAAAGAAAGCAATAAATCACTACAGGAGGGTAGTGAGGAAGCACTGAAAAACTATAAGGAAAAATAGAACATAAACAAATAAAAGCGGCCAAACTAGAGACCGAGAGATTAATTGCCAAAGAGTAAAACTAACCCTAAAATTTTCTTCAATTATATAAATGTTAAAAAGTATAAAGGGAGTTGCAGAGAGCGACGAGGAGAAATCAAAGCTATTAAATATTTTTTTCTCCAATGTATTCACTGAGGAAAATAAACTGGCAGTTGAAATGCTGAATGTAAAAATAAATTCCCCATTAAAAGTGTCCTGTCTGACCCAAGAAGAAGTACAACAGCGACTTAAAAGATTAAAATAGACAAATTGCCAGGACCGCATGGCATACACCCCGTATCCTAAGGGAATTAAGTAATGTCATAGCCAGACCCTTATTTCTGATATTAGCGGACTCTATACTGACAGGGAATGTTCCACAGGATTGGCGCATAGCAAATGTGGTACCAATATTCAAAAGGGTCCAAAAACAGAGCCCGGAAACGATAGGCCGTTAAGTTTAACATCTGTTGGGGGAAATTGTTTGAAGGTTTTCTGAGAGATGCTATCTTAGAGATCTCAACGGAAATAAGCAAATAATGCCATATTAGCATGGCTTCATGAGGGATCGGTCATGCCAAAGGAATTTAATCCGCTTTCTATGAGGAGGTAAGTTCTAGACTTGACAGCGGCGAATGAATGGATGTCGTATATCTGGACTTCTCCAAAGCAGTTGACACTGTATCACATAAAGGTTAGTATATCAAATGAGGATGCTCGGACTGGGAAAAATGTCTGTAAGTGGGTAAGTAACTGGCTGAGTGACAGAAATCAGAGGGTGGTTATTAACGGTACACACTCAGATTGGGCAACTGTAAATAGTAGGGTACCTCAGGGGTCAGTACTGGGCCCTATTCATTTCATTATATTTATTAACCACTTGCCGCCACGCTAACGCTGATGGGCGTCAGCACGGCGGCTCTCTCAGGTCTCACTCACGCCTATCGGCGTCATCTCGTGAGACCCGAGATTTCGCATGAACGCATGAGCGCGTTCATGCAATCGTAACCGGGACAACTGAAACTACAGCCTGCCAGCACTGATCATGCGCTGGCAGGCTGTAGATGCGAAAAATAACGCATATCAGACGCTGTTTTGTAAACAGCGTCTGATATGCCGGCTGTCTGCTCCTCTGGTGGTCCATTTGTCTGGGACCACCAGGGCAAACATAAGAAAAGTGCACCAATCACTACATACCCCCCACCCCCATCACTGATTAACCCTTGATCACCCATGTCACCCCCTGATCACCCCTGTCACCCCCGTCAATAATCACCCCCTGTAAGGCTCATTCAGACATCCGTATGTAGGTAAGAAAAGTACCAATCACGTCCGGGATACGATACCACGCTGCTGCAGGTTCCAAGTAGTGTTGTGGGAAAAACACTTAACAATCCATTTAAAATATTCAGAATGCGCTGCATCAAGTGGAAACAGGTTCGGACTCAACAGGTTTCAATGTCCGTGGGTCAGTTAAACACCCAGAACCAGGATGAAGATCTTGCCAGGTATGCTGTAATAAAAAGCAAGATAGTGCACCACCTTGATAAAATAGCTGTTGCGCCTTTAATTACACTTACAAGATCGTAGTATAAAGTCATAAAGCCGTCTCAAGCGGTATTTGCCCGACCGGGTTTCGCTGGCCTGAGCTTCATCAGGGGCAGGAAGCCTGATGAAGCTCAGGCCAGCGAAACCCGGGTCGGGCAAATACCGCTTGAGACGGCTTTTATGACTTTTTATACTACGATCTTGTAAGTGTAATTAAAGGCGCAACAGCTTATTTTATCAAAGGTGGTGCACTATCTTGCTTTTTTATTACAGCATACCTGGCAAGATCTTCATCCTGGTTCTGGGTGTTTAACTGACCCACGGACATTGAAACCTGTTGGGTCCGAACCTGTTTCCACTTGATGCAGCGTGTTCCTGAATATTTTAAACAGACATCCGTATGTGTTTTGCGGATCCATGGATCTGCGGATCCGCAAAATACGGACACCGGGAATGTGCTTTCCGCATTTTGCGGATCCGCACATTGCCAGAACCATATAGAAAATGGCTTTTCTTGTCCGCAATTCCGGATCCGAGCGGGACAAAGTATGTCCCTATAGAATTGAATGTATCTACAATTCCGTTCCACAAAATTTTGCGGAACAGAATTGCGGACGTGTGAATGAGGCCTAAGGGTCTCTTAGCGATGGCAGCTTTACAGCTTTCCCCTCTTTTTTTTTTTGCACATTTTTTAGAGATTTTTTCATCCACATTAATCAATGTGAATGAAGAAATCTGTGCCGTTCATTTCATCCCAGCTGCTGAACGAAAAAAAAAAATCTCATTACCCGTATGGTCAATATAAGGAGAATAGCAAAAACTCCTAATTCTGGCCATACGGGTAATGATTGCGGAGACCCTCAAATGCCAGGGCAGTGGAAAAACCTCACAAGTGACCCCATTTTAGAAAGTAGACACCCCAAGGTATTCACTAAGGGGCATACCCAAACCAATAAATATACACTTATTGCATTTTTTTTTTATCAACCACATGTAGAACAATAAATTTAGAGAAAAATTTAAATTGAAATGTAGAGTTATTTAAAAAATTTTACAACAGAAAGCGAAAAATGTAATTTTTTTGCAAAAATTTCATCAAAAAAGTAAAATATCAAAAAAAGTAAAAATGTCAGCAAGAATGAAATACCACCAAATGAAAGCTCTATTAGTGAGAAGAAAAGGAGGTAAAATTCATTTGGGTGGTAAGTTGTATGACCGAGCAATAAACGGTGAAAGTAGTGTAGTGCGGATTTGTAAAAAAGGGCCTGGTCACTAGGGGGGTATAAACCTGTGGTCTTCAAGTGGTTAATGATCTTATAGAAGGCTTGCATAGTAAAATATCAATTTTTGCAGATGACACTAAACTGTGTAAAGTAATTAACACTAAAGAGGACAATATACTGCTACAGAGGGATCTGGATAGATTGGAGGCTTGGGCAGAGAAATGGCAGATGAGTTTTAACAATGACAAATGTAAAGTTATGCACATGGGAAGAAATAATGCAAGTCACCCATATATACTTAATGGTAAAACACTCGGTAACACTGACATGGAAAAGGATTTATGAATTTTAATAAACAGCAAACTAAGCTGCAAAAACCAGTGTCAGGCAGCTGCCACCAAGGCCAATTAGATAATGGGTTGCATCAAAGGGGCATAGACGCCCGTGATGAGAACATAGTACTACCACTTTACAAATCGCTAGTCAGACCACACATGGAGTACTGTGTACAGTTCTGGGCTCCTGTGAACAAGGCAGACATAGCAGAGCTGGAGAGGGTTCAGAGGAGGGCAACTAAAGTAATAACTGGAATGGGGCAACTACAGTACACTGAAAGATTATCAAAGTTAGGGGTATTTACTTTAGAAAAAAGACGACTGAGGGGACATCTAATAACTATGTATAAATATATCAGGGGTCAGTACAGAGATCTCTCCCATTATCTATTTATCCCCAGGACTGTCACTATGACGAGGGACATCCTCTGCGTCTGGAGGAAAGAAGGTTTGTACACTAACATAGAAGAGGATTCTTTACGGTAAGAGCAGTGAGACTATGGAACTCTCTGCCTGAGGAGGTGGTGATGGTGAGTACAATAAAGGAATTCAAGAGGGGCCTGGATGTATTTCTGGAGTGTAATAATATTACAGGCTATAGCTACTAGAGAGGGGTCGTTGATCCAGGGAGTTCTTCTGATTGCCTGATTGGAGTCGGAAGGAATTTTTACTCCCTTAAGTGGGGAAAATTGGCTTCTACCTCACAAGGTGTTTTTTTTCCTTTCCTCTGGATCAACTAGCAGGATGACAGGCCGAACTGGATGGACAGATGTTTTTTCGGCCTTATGTACTATGTTACTATGTATTAAAAAAATCTTACAAAAAAAAAAAAATTATAATAAACAGTAACATCTACATATTCATAGTTTAATGTATGTGCAAAATAATACTGTAACTTACAAAATATGTTCAGAATAGAACTGCTAATTCAATGCATGTGTTAGTCTTGCCAAATTTGCATGTCTAAATATAGAAGTTTCTTATTGCCATGGTGATGCAGTATATGCTGTGTTCACACAAAAGTTAACTCCATAGACCTTGCACATACAAAGCTCTGTCCTGTTGGCATGATAAGCAAATCTGATTCTGGGGTAACCACTGTGTATAACTATAGACGCTCCTTTAATATGAATTATAAACAATTGGATATATGATTCAGCTACTACAGTTACATTTAAGATCCCGTTGTCCAAAACTACAATATAGGTCTCCCAATATCTAAACCACAAAACTTGGATTCAGGTAAATTCACACATTTCGACAAGTTGAAAAACTGTGTATGATTTACAGACCCAAATTAAGACCCACGTTGCCACTAGAGATAAGAGAAGTATTGGAAAATTTTATTTGGCTGCTTCACCTAGTTTTACAAAAAAATATTTATTTGTAAGTAGTGGGTGCAATGACAGGGAAAGGTGATTGCACCGCTCCCCATCATTGTACCCCTCAGATGCCATGTTTATAGCTGATTGCAGCATCTGACATTAATATTACAGTGTAAAATAAAAAATAAATAAGTAAAATCAAACTTACCCTCATCCATTTGATCACAAAGAGCCGGCCGCTGCCATCTTAGTTAAAGATCGCATCGGCTTCCATGGTGATGTCATACATCACTGCGCATGGGATCTTTAATCAAGATGGTGGAGGCCAACTTTTCACACTCAAACAGATGAGGTAAGTATGATTTTTTTATTTTTTACTGCCATTCGGGAAAATCGATTTGTTACCATGAAACTCATGGAAATTCGGCTTTGTGGGGAATCAAATGTTCCCAGAAATTCGTAACGAAGTCCACTTTGTGAACTTTGATTCACTTAACACTAATTGCTACCATGCTTCCATTGGGGAACATGATCTATGACCCCCCTCAAAGCTAGCTGATCATGTGAAACCAAACTATCAACCAATAGACTTCACTTTTAGCACATCCTAAGGGAGTTATCCTGGAAGTCCCCTATTTTTCACCCTTTATCTCGTATACATGGGTCTGGATATCACTGGAGGGTAACCATCAGGCCACTACCTCCTGGGGTAGTCTCTGTGTATTCTGATTGTCCATATTGCCTCCTCTGTCTGGATTCATTTTCAATCGCATTATAAACTTCTCATTTCCAGTGGTTACACCCACCACTGCAATCCAGATGTGGTGGCTGTGCTTGCAAACTATAAGTAAAATAGCCGACCTCTCTGGTGGCTAGGACCATGGGAGTGCACATAGGCACGCATGCACAGCAGCTCATAGGGATGAGCGTATCGACTTTGGATACTTCATCCGAAGTCGATTCGCATAAAACTTCTAATACTATAGTATTAGAATGTATTGGCTCAGATGAGCCAAAGTTATTACTTCACAAAGCTTGCGAGACTTCGGCTCATTACTTTGTAAATGAATGTCTACTGTAAAAAACCTTTGTACTGAACTTGGGTTCGGTTCCAGGTTTTTTACAGTAGAAATTAATTTACAAAGTTATTACCCAAAGTCTCTCGAGCCTTCGCGAAGTAAAAACTCCGGCTCATCGGAGCCAATACAATTCTAATACTGTAAGGAGTGCTTGCTCCGTATATTATTCTAATTACGTTTATGCAAATCGATTTGGATGAAGCATCCGAAGTTGATTCGCTCATCCCTACCAGCTACCTTGCACTGTATCTGCACGGCAGCAGTGGCTGTAACCCCTATGTACAATGCGAGCAGTGTATAGTGAGATGAAAAAATGAGTCAAGATAGCAAAGTAGGCAATATCAACAATCACAATACATTAGTAAGTGCCTTGTACTAACTTTGTCTGCATCATAAATGTAATTTGCTGAAGTGAGACGACTTCTTTTTATTATGATAATTAGATCAGCCACATTTATACAAGGAGTGTAGACCTGAGTCAGAATCTTACCTATTGATTTCTATATAAGAGTATTTTATCATATTCATAAATCAATGTGAAGGGAGAAGATACCCCCAACACCTATTTTCAATGGCAGATTCTGTGTTATTAGCCTACAATGTAAATAGTACCTTTTATTGTAATTCTGCCTGTGATGATAATGAGATGACTGCTGAGAAGTGATCACTACAAATCAGTAAGTCAGGACAACTGCAAGATTTCAATATTTTTTTTAAAAATATAGGTACTGAAACAAAATATTCAGGTAATTTATGATGCTGAAATACGCCTATATTAGGCATATTTCAGGCACAGATTGCGCAGCAACAGTTAGTTGCGCTGTAATCTGCTACTTCTCCCTGCTCACGTCAGATCTATAAAAGTGGGCGTGTCATGGAGAAGTTGCAGATTGCGGCACAACTTACCTCCAGGCACGTCTCATTTACCACTGAAACAGGCGTAGAAAAAGTTCTAACTGTAAGACAGCTAGGAAGCTGTCTTACATTAAGAACTGGCGGAGGATCCGCCAAAGTTATGTAAAAGCCAGCGACTCTTTATAACTCCGGTGGATCCACCGCCAAATATTGGGGTAATTAATACCTTAATAAATGTGACCTTTTTTTTGTTTTGTTTTTTTGTTTTCTTTCTTTTTTCAAGAGGCATTTTTGCATCTAAGACTCAAACTTATAGACACAGACATTAGTTTTTGAATTTTTTTTTTATATAAATGTATGCTTTAATGTGCATGCATTTGGCTGAACCGGAAGTGACGCATGCGTTCCACAGCAACGGAAGTATAGGAACAACGTGCGCTCAACATACCGCATATGTTGTTTAATGGTGAGAGCAGACACCCGCCTTTGCCGGTATTTAAGTCCACACTATTCTAGCTTGCTCCACTGCCGCATTGGATGCTGGGCAGGAGGCAGTCAGACCCTTAAGGGAGCACATCATCTGTAAGTATTCATCTCTGCATGGTATATGCTTATCCCGCTTCTCTGCAGGTATGCTGTGGACTTATATATTTTTTGCTTTATATTTTTCTAGGCGGAATCTTCTTCCCTTCAAATAAGGGGAACATTTGTACTCAGCTCCCTAATGATGTATTCAGCTTCTTATTGATGTACTCAGCTTACAGCATAAGGTCTGCCATCTCTATTCTATCTTTTTGTGTGGTATCCGTTAATTTGGAATGTTATCAACTGTTATCCCCTGGATAAAGTATGTTATCAGCAATCTTTTATGTGTATTCAGTCCATATTGATCCCCTGAGGAACCTGTGTAGGGGGAAAAGCATCAGTGTGTTATTATAAAACTGGTATCATCAAGGGGTAATTTTCTCCACTGTCTATTTTTGTTTATTTTCCTGTTTTCTTTTGAAAGGGCCGCCTAGGTTAAGACAGGACAGGCAGAAGGACAGGGAAATCCCACCATCAGCGATTGTCCCTGGGCTGAGGCCTAGTGAGGGGTAATACAGGGAAAGTTAATTTTCAATTTACCCTGTTACTTTCATCAATTATCCAGGCCCCAACCTCACTGTTACCATTTTTTGTTCCAGGCTGTGCCCGTATTTGGGTTCTCTTTATACTTTAGTATCTATCTTTGTCAGTGGATGTTTCATACTCGGTAGTAGTTGGACTGTATCCTTGTCTATGAGCATGTTCTCTTATCCGCTCTGAAGTGTAGGGCGATTTTTATTGTATTTCCAATAAAAGTTAATTTTTAAAGGTCCAGTTTTGTTTGTGAGGTCTTGATATGTTTATTTGAAGGACACCTAAATCATTTTTCATTGTTAAATTTATGCTTTAATGAATTACTGCTTTAAGGAGCCCATCAGTGTAACGTGATGGATGGAATTATTGACAAAAATGTTCAAATAAAAAGATCATATAATATTAAACCATATGATTTCCAGTTATATATTACAAACATATGAAAATTCCGTGGCAGCAAAAAATTGTTCAATAACAAATTTTCTCTTGACACATTCTCTTCCAAGGCAACACTCACCATGTTGCATATAAATGATATTTTCAAGGTAATTCTTACAAAAACATTTTTGAAGCTCCTCTTTCAGCCTTTGTTAAATAGATCAATCACAGTAAATGACCTGGTGTAATTGTCTGGTGTGTTAAATGTGCATAAAATGAATACTAGCCCCATCAACAGAGCACGGAAGTTATTCACTTCTGGACTTGAAGAAAAAGTATCTAACTAAGGGTCATGTACAAGAAAATAGTATACAGTGTAAGACAGAAAAAGTAAAAGGTGTGTGGAAGGACTATTGGACAATATAAGTGTCCTAACTATGTCTTAGAAATAGGAAATGGGGATAGATGAGCAGGGAAGGATAACAACTGAACCATCACATTTTTCAATTTTTTATTATTATTTATAAATACTGCAGTAGAGTAAAAAGGCAAAAATGTACTGTAGTGTAGAATCTGATATTGGGCAATCAGCAAGTATGAGCACCCATGTGTTCATACACCAGTAGATGGTGAGCCACTATTTAGTTTTGACATTTTGGCAAAAATGTACTGTGCTTCAAGCATCAGATAAAACGGTTTCTCTTAAATGCCAGCATAACTGATATACTGTAACCATTCATGTAAGCCCCTAAATCAGGAAATGAATGCAATCTAGGTAGAGCAATATGTTGCTGCATGTAGTGTTCAATTGCTGTGGTACTTCATTTCACCTTGTATGGAGGTGCTGGATTGGAGGTGCTGGTTTTCTTACATTGTACATTTTGAGGAGTGACTGCCTCAATTTCGACTATGCACTCCCACTCCATCTGTCCAGGGCTTTTAATCATTGCCCTGAATTTTGTAGGCTTAGGTCCAGGAAAGGCAAGTCTGACAGTGTACGTCCTGTCGGTTAGAAGAAACGTTGTCACTGGTAGATGGACCTGAGACATCTTTGATCAAAAATGTGATTGATAATCAATTTTTATTTACTTATTTATATTTATTTATTTATTTATTTGGGGGGGACGTGCTTTTGAATTTAATTAAACCAGCATATAGGTGATCAGTATACCATAGACAAGGTAGTGCACACATTATCTGTAAGTGATAATGAGATATTAAATGTCAGACCTGGTCCTTAATTATCAGTTTTTGTTTATTCTATATCCAGATTCCACACAGTTGTAAGTTAATTTATTTTGGGATTCGGGTTCAATTTAACTAAACTAGCATATAGGGGATCAGTACACCAATACACAGGGTAGTGCAACAATTTACCTGTGAGTGATATTAAGGATCAGGCCTGGTCTGCTTGGGCTGCTGGGTGAAGTTCTCAAGATAAGTGTTTCTCTGCTTCCCTGCCTCAATCTTTCTCAATTTGCCTCAATCTTCTACAGTTTGTCTTTTTGAACCTTTTGAACTGCTGTTTTTCAGGCTGCTTCTGAGTACCTTGTGTTCCTTGTATTTGGATCCAGTTTGCTCCCTACCCTCCTTCCCTCTATATAATTTCTTTGTTTCACTCCCCCACCCGTTGTGTCAACTTCATTGTGGTGGGCTATATATGTGACCTTTTATAGCGCAAAGTGCAATTGATTTAATCATCTGTGAAATTTAAACGGGTGAGAGGAGAAAAGGAAAAAAGGGGAAAAAGGGAAAAAGGAGAAAAAGGAAGAAAAATAAATAAAACAAAAAAGTTAACAAAAGGGAGAATTAAAAAAAAGAGGTAAAGGGGACATTAAAGGAAAAGGGGAGAAGAAAAAAATGGGCCCTAAGCAAAATAGGAGATCTGCGGACCTGTCGACACAAAAAAATATACATAAACTTGGCGAAGTTGGAAAAACGGAACAATATTTAAAGCTGCCTAATATATATACAAGATCAGGCCCAGAAAAAGTAGTTTCTGCTCCTAGCCCAATAGATGTAATGGAGGATGGGGATTGTGCAAATATCGACGATAATGAATGCACAGAAGTTGAAACCCCCTCAAGTGAGGAGATTTTGGCGGCAGTGAAAAAAAATGGGAGAAGGAAATAGGAGTCCAGCTTGGCACTGTTCAGACAGATGTGTCTATAATAATAGATGATCTCAAAAAAATACTAGACAGAGTTCCTGATATAGAGAAAAAAGTGGGCTCCTTGGAATCCAAAGTTAAAATATTAAAAACGGAAATCCCTATTTTGAATATAGAACAAAGTATGTTGCAAAAGAAGCTGACAGACATGGAAGATAGATCGAGGAAATTCAATGTAAAAATATTGGGGCTCCCTGAGAGCAAGAGAATAATAATCCAGAAGAAATTATTCAAACCTTAATTTTGGATAATTTTGGAAGGAATCATTTTACATCATTGTTCTCGATAAAGAGGGACCACCGGATCCCAGGAGGTCGACCAACGCTGGGAAGGCTTCCTTGGGCCCTCCTGGCAAAAGTGTTACTCTCTAGGGACAAGGACATGATATTGAAAAGGGCTAGGGAGTGTTCCCCCATTATTTATGATGGAAATAGACTGTCCTTTTTCTCCAAATTTCTCTAGGGAAACTCAAGAAAAAACTAAAAGTTTTTCTGCAGTAAAAAAAACGTTTACAGGGAAAGGACATTAAATACTCTGTTCTATACTCAGCCAAACTGCGACTGGTATATGGCAGGTCAATGCATCTATTTGAAACTCCGGACAGGGCCATGGAATGGATGGACTGTAATAACATATGACTGCGCGTTACTACATATCTAGTTTTTTTTTTTTTTTTTTTTTGGGCTTGGGAGCGGCTGGTTGGAGTGAGGGGGCAGGAGGGGTCTTAGTAAAGAGGTCGGTTGCTGTTTAGTTGCGGACCACTGAAGAGAGGGATGGGAGGGGGTTGGGGGTTGCGATGTGTCTCTGGGATGGAGGGGAAGAGGGATAGGGAGTTAGGTGAGATCCAAAATCTCATTCCTTTTTGGGTGGATTGATGTCAGTAAAAGTATTAACATGGAATGTGCGGGGTCTAGGGGACAAATCTAAAAGACAAGCTGTATTTGATTTAACTCAGAGACATCTACCAGCGGTTATATGTCTCCTGGAGACCCATTTTACCGAAGGAGCAACCCGGCGGATCGGTAGGAGTTGGGTCTCACAGGCATTTCATTCAACATTTACATACTACTCCAGAGGAGTGTCAGTGTTTATTCACAGAAGAATTGGTTTTGTCTGTGAGGCCCCCTCTATTGATGGTCAGGGGAGATATGTTTTCCTGTATGGGAGACTTTTTGGTACATCATGTATTTTGGCTTTTGTTTATATTCCTCCCCCTTACTCTTTTTATGTACTCAACAGCTTGTTGTCCTTTATGGAAAGATGGTCAGAATGTCTTACGTTGGTATCAGGAGATTTTAATTGTGTTATGAACCCCAAAGTAGACAGGATGAGTATAGATGGAGACTCCCAGTTGCCCGGGTCCTCCGAGGGGTCCCCTCTGGCGCGATTATGCAATGAGTCAGGCTTTTTGGTTACCTGGGAGCTTCTAGGTAGAGGGAAGAGGGTCTTCTCTTGTATAAGTAAAGCAGGGAGATGCATGCCAAGAATTGATATGGCATTAATAAATGAAAAATATAAGAATCATGTTAAGTGGGTTAGATATGAAGCTAGAGCCCTTTCAGATCATGTGCCCCTAACACTGGTTTTATCAATGAACTCTCAAAGGGAGGGAGCAAGATCACCCTTTAGGCTGAATCCTCACTGGTTTACAGTTTTAAATAACCATGATTCAGTTAAAAGGGAGATGACCCTCTTGTGGTCTATTAATAACAACTCAACCAGAATTCAATGGATATGGGATGCATTTAAAGCCAATATGAGAGGAGTCTTTTTTAGTAATATTTATAATTTAAGGAAGGGATTTATGAGGGAAGAAAAGATCCTAAAAGATACTGCCGCAGGGTGTGCCAGTAAATTTGCTGATAAAAAAACTGAAGAAAGCAGTAGGGATATGCAGGAAGCAAGTAGGATTTATTCAGAATTTTTACTTGGTAAGGCCCACCAAGGCCCACCAAGGCAAAAATATTTATCTGAAATGGAAAATTAATAGCTAATCAAGATCTAAAAAAAGAAATATTAAAGATTAAATCACCACAAGGGGCAATTATAGAAAGTCAAGAAAAAATAAAGGAAATCTTTATGAGATACTTCTCGGAGATATACTGATCTGACAATAATGTTTTGGATGTGGGGATTGACTCTTATTTAGATTCTGTCACTCTTCGAACCATTAAAGAAGAACAGACAGAATCTCTTGAGAGAGATACATCTGTCCAGGAACTTGAAGATGCCCTTAGGGCATGCTCAGAAAATGCATCCCCTGGCTCGGATGGTTTCCCATATTAGCTATATAGGAAATTTGGGGAAGACATCCTGCCAAACCTGCAGGGAGTTTTTTCTGAATCTTTCAGTGACTCTGAGCTTCCCGAGTCAATGAGAGAAGCAGTAATTATACTAATCCCAAAATAAAACGGAAAAGATCCGTTAGATATAGGGTTTCATAGACCAATATCATTGTTAAATACAGATGTAAAATTGCTATCAAAGGCTTTGGCCATACGGCTTTCAAGAGTTATATCAACGATCATTCATCCTGATCAAAATGGGTTTATCTTACGTCGTGAAATGAAGATTTCACAGTTTTATAAATTATTAGTTAGGACACTGTTTGAGAGGACGGCCTCTCCTGGCTAAAAGGCTTGGGAGACCTATTGCTTTGACTATTCCACAGTAGACTGGGAAAAAACACTAGTTAATTTTAAATATGTATCTCACAATTTTAATCATGTAGTGGTTCAGTCTAACATAGAATATACATCACCCCTACTTGGTTAAATAAATGTGGGTTAAGTGAAACTGCTAACTGTCCAAGATGCGATCTTCCTGATGCAAATTTTATACACATGATTTGGTCCTGCCCAGAGATAGGAAGATAGGGAGCTACTGGTGCTCAATTAGTAAATTTATACTTCAGAATTTGAATGTTGTGATTCCCCAGACTCCAAACTGCTGGGTACAAAATTACCTTTCTAATGTTAACTGTTCCAAAGATATAAAGACCCTCCATATTAGAATAGTGTTTCTGGCCCAATTAATGGTTACAAGAGTCTGGTTTTCAAGAAATTACCCAAACCTAAGGGCATGGGTGAACCTTGTGAATAAAGTGAAAAGATATGAAAATATCCTATATAGACAACAAAATACTTTGGAAAAATTGGAAAAGGATATGGCAAGAATGAAGGCTTTAGGATTTAGTAGAAGTCCATTTGGATTATACTCCTTTATGTATATCCCCGTCGTCCCTACCTCAGAGACACATCGCAAAGGGTGGGATGGGAGGTATAGTATAGGTTGGGTGCAAGGGGTTAAAATGAATTGGTATGTAATATATTTATTTGTTCTTTTGATTTTTTTAACAATATTTTTATTTATATTGATTTAATAAAAAAAATTATAAAAACAAAAAAAAAAAAAAAAAAGGATCAGTCCTGGCCCTCAATCATATCTTTTCATTTATTGTATCTTCACACGGTTGGAATAAAATTTTTGGGGAATTGTTCAATATAATTAAACCAGCATATAGGTGGTCACTATAACAAATCACTGGTTAGCGCAAAAATTTCCTATGAGTGATAACGTGAAACTAAGTTTCAGACATTAAGTATCTATTTTCGTTTTTGTATCTCCATAAGGTTGGAGTTTTTTAATTTTTTTGGGACTTGTTTAATTTAATTAAACCAGCATATAGGTGACCACTACACCAAAACACTGAGTAGAGCAACAAATTACCTGACGTGATATTAATCGTCAGACCTCAATCATTCATTTCAGCTTATTCTATCTCCAGATAGTTGTAATTTAACTTATTTTCTGCAACAAAACACTGGGTAGAGCAACAAATGACCTAAGAGTGATAACTAGGGTTGAGCGAACAGTTCAAGCATAGTTCGAGTTCGTACCAAATTTTGGGGTGTTTGGGACACGGACCCGTAACAAACTTTTTCAAAAAGTTTGGGTTCGGACACGTTTCCGGCAATTTCTTCCCGCTTTCTGAAGGGCTGCACAGCAGCCAATCAGCTAGCGTTTTACTTCTTCCCTAAGAAGCCATCACAGCCATGTCTACTAATGGCATGGCTGTGATTGGCCAAGTGCAGCATGGGACCCAGCCTCTACTTAAGCAGGAGTCACATAGCGCCACACATCACTCTGCTCTGATTAGTGTATGGAGAGGACGCAGATTCTGTCAGGGCGAGATTAGGCAGGGAAAAGTCAGCAAAAACTTCTAATGAAGTGATCGATCTACAGCTGTGAATCATTCAACTTCTGCTAGTTAATTGCTCACTGGTTTTTAGGCTGCACAGAGCGTTTTTCTGTAACTTTGATCGGCGGCCATTTTGTGTCTTGTGGTGCACCAGCACAAACTGTCACCAAGTCCATCAATCCATCAATACTAGTTTTTTTTTTTTGCTATATCCTACGTCAGGGGCTTGGCTGTGCTTATTGTCACCCTTAGAAACTTAGGATAGAAATTTCTAAATTTTATTAAGGGTTAAATTCAATTGCCAAAATAGAAATCCCCTAAATCTGGTGTTCCAGCTGTGGCTAGAAAAGTGTAATACTTATTTACGCATTATAATTCATGTAATGGCGATTTAATCTTTTCTTTTGTAATGCTATTACAATGTTTTGAATTATTTGTATATTTCAATAAAATCAAATTTACAAGAAAAGTGTAATACTTTCTTGGCAAAGGATAGATTTTTTTTTTGTGGTGAAATTCAATTGCCAAAATAGCAATCCCCTAAATATAGTGTCCCAGCAGTGGCAGGCCAAGTTTCATAGTGTCCGTCATGGGATATATTATTTTCTGGGGTTAAATTCAATTGCCAAAATAGCAATACCGTAAATCTGGTGTCCCAGCAATGGCTGGCAAAGTTTAAGAGTGTCCGGCAAAGGATATATTTTGTTCTGGGGTAAAACTCAATTGCCCAAATAGCAAAACCTTAAATCAGTGGTTTCAGCTGTGGCTAGCCAAGTTTAATAGTGTCCGCCAAAGGATATATTTTTTTTCTGGGGTAAAATTCAATAGCCAAAATAGCAATACCGTAAATCTGGTGTCCCAGCAGTGGCTGGCAAAGTTTAATAGTGTCTTGCAAAGGATATATTTTGTTTTGGGGTGAAAGTCAGTAGCAAAAATAGAAATACAGTAAATCTGGTGTTTCAGCTGTTGCAGGCTTAGTTTAAATCTCTCCGTAAAAGGGTATATTTTTTTCTGGGGTGAAATTCAATAGCCAAAATAGCAATACCGTAAATCTGGTGTTCCAGCACTGGCTGGCAAAGTTTAATACTGTCCGGCACAGGATATATTATTGTCTGGGGTGAAATTCAATAGCCAAAATAGCAATACCGTAAATCTAGTGTCACAGTAGTATATAGCAGGATATATTATTTTCTGGGGTGAAAATCAATAGCAAAAATAGAAATACAGTAAATCTGGTGTTCCAGCTGTTGCAGGCCTAGTGTTAATCTTTCCATAAAGGGTATATTTTTTTCTGGGGTGAAATGTAATTGCCAAAAGAGCAATCCCCTGAATCTAGTGTTCAAGCTGTGACTAGACAATTTCCCTAGTGTCCTTTAAAGCATATATTATTTTCTGGGGTGAAATACAGTTGCAAAAATAGAAATACAGTAAATCTAGTGTTCCAGCTGTGGCTGGCCAAGTTTAATCGTGTCCGTCAAAGGATATATTATTTTCTGGGGTGAAAATCAATAGCAAAAATAGAAATACAGTAAATCTGGTGTTCCAGCTGTTGCAGGCCTAGTATAAATCTTTCAATAAAAGGGTATATTTTTTTCTGGGGTAAAATTTAATTGCCAAAAGAGCAATACCCTGAATCTGGTGTTCCAGCTGTGACTGGACAATTTTCCTAGTGTTCTTTAAAGGATATATTATTTTCTGGGGCGAAATACAGTTGCAAAAATAGAAATACAGTTAATCTGGTGTTCAAGCTGTGGCTGGGCAAGTTTCATAGTGTCCGTCATAGGATATATTATTTTCTGGGGTGAAATTTAATTGCCAAAATAGCGATCCCCTAAATCTGGTGTCCTAGCAGTGGCTGGCGAAGTTTAATAGTGTCCGGCAAAGGATAGATAATTTTCTGGGGTGAAATTCAATAGCCAAAATAGCAATACCGTAAATCTGGTGTTCCAGCACTGGCTGGCAAAATTTAATACTGTCCGGCACAGGATATATTATTGTCTGGGGTGAAATTCAATAGCCAAAATAGCAATACCGTAAATCTGGTGTCCCAGCAGTGGCTGGCGAAGTTTAATAGTGTCCGGCAAAGGATAGATTGTGTTCTGGGGTTAAATTCAATTCCCAAAATAGCAATCCCCTAAATCTAGTGTCACAGCAGTATATAGCAGGATATATTATTTTCTGGGGTGAAAATCAATAGCAAAAATAGAAATACAGTAAATCTGGTGTTCCAGCTGTTGCAGGCCTAGTGTTAATCTTTCCATAAAAGGGTATATTTTTTTCTGGGGTGAAATGTAATTGCCAAAAGAGCAATACCCTGAATCTGGTGTTCCAGCTGTGACTAGACAATTTCCCTAGTGTCCTTTAAAGCAGATATTATTTTCTGGGGTGAAATACAGTTGCAAAAATAGAAATACATTAAATCTAGTGTTCCAGCTGTGGCTGGCCAAGTTTAATCGTGTCCGTTAAAGGATATATTATTTTCTGGGGTGAAAATCAATAGCAAAAATAGAAATACAGTAAATCTGGTGTTCCAGCTGTTGCAGGCCTAGTGTTAATCTTTCCATAAAGGAGTATATTTTTTTCTGGGGTGAAATGTAATTGCCAAAAGAGCAATACCCTGAATCTAGTGTTCCAGCTGTGACTAGACAATTTCCTAGTGTCCTTTAAAGCAGATATTATTTTCTGGGGTGAAATACAGTTGCAAAAATAGAAATACATTAAATCTAGTGTTCCAGCTGTGGCTGGCCAAGTTTAATCAGTGTCCGTTAAAGGATATATTATTTTCTGGGGTGAAAATCAATAGCAAAAATAGAAATACAGTAAATCTGGTGTTCCAGCTGTTGCAGGCCTAGTATAAATCTTTCAATAAAAGGGTATATTTTTTCTGGGGTGAAATTTAATTGCCAAAAGAGCAATACCCTGAATCTGGTGTTCCAGCTGTGACTGGACAATTTTCCTAGTGTTCTTTAAAGGATATATTATTTTCTGTCATGAAATACAGTTGCAAAAATAGAAATACAGTAAATCTGGTGTTCAAGATGTGGCTGGGCAAGTTTCATAGTGTCCGTCATAGGATATATTATTTTCTGGGGTGAAATTTAATTGCCAAAATAGCGATCCCCTAAATCTGGTGTCCTAGCAGTGGCTGGCGAAGTTTAATAGTGTCCGGCAAAGGATAGATAATTTTCTGGGGTGAAATTCAATTGCCAAAATAGCAATCCCCTAAATCTAGTGTCCTAGTAGTGTCTGGCCAAGTTTAATAGAGGCCGGCAAAGGATATATTTTGTTCTGGGGGAAAATTCAATTGCCTAAATAGCAATACCATAAATCAGTGGTTTCAGCTGTTGCTGGCTAAGTTTAATAGTGTCCGGCAAAGGATATATTATTTTCTGGGGTGAAAGTCAGTAGCAAAAATAGAAATACAGTAAATCTGGTGTTCCAGCTGTTGCAGGCTTAGTTTAAATATCTCCGTAAAAGGGTATATTTTTTTCTGGGGTGAAATTCAATAGCCAAAATAGCAATACCGTAAATCTGGTGTTCCAGCACTGGCTGGCAAAGTTTAATACTGTCCGGCACAGGATATATTATTGTCTGGGGTGAAATTCAATAGCCAAAATAGCAATACCGTAAATCTGGTGTCCCAGCAGTGGCTGGCAAAGTTTAATAGTGTCCAGCAAAATATAGATTGTGTTCTGGGGTTAAATTCAATTTCCAAAATAGCAATCCCCTAAATCTAGTGTCCCAGCAGTGGCTGGCAAAGATTAATAGTGTCCGGCAAAGGATAAATTTTGTTCTGGGGTGAAATTCAATAGCCAAAATAGCAATACCATAAATCAGTGGTTTCAGCTGTGGCTGGCCAAGTTTAATAGTGTCCGTCAAAGGATATATTATTTTCTGGGTGAAAATCAATAGCAAAAATAGAAATACAGTAAATCTGGTGTTCCAGCTATTGCAGGCCTAGTATAAATCTTTCCATAAAAGGGTATATATTTTTCTGGGGTGAAATTTAATTGCCAAAGGAGCAATACCCTGAATCTGGTGTTCCAGCTGTGACTGGACAATTTCCCTAGTGTTCTTTAAAGGATATAATATTTTCTGGGGTGAAATACAGTTGCAAAAATAGAAATACAGTAAATCTGGTGTTCCAGCTGTGGCTGGGCAAGTTTCATAGTGTCCGTCATAGGATTTATTATTTTCTGGGGTGAAATTTAATTGCCAAAATAGCGATCCCCTAAATCTGGTGTCCTAGCAGTGGCTGGCCAAGTTTAATAGTGTCCGGCAAAGGATAGATAATTTTCTGGGGTGAAATTCAATTGCCAAAATAGCAATCCACTAAATTTGGTGTCCTAGTAGTGTCTGGCCAAGTTTAATAGAGTCCGGCAAAGGATATATTTTGTTCTGGGGGAAATTCAATTGCCTAAATAGCAGTACGATAAATCAGTGGTTTCAGCTGTGGCTGGCCAAGTTTAATAGTGTCTGGCAAAGGATATATTATTTTCTGGGGTGAAAGTCAGTAGCAAAAATAGAAATAATGTAAATCTGGTGTTGCAGGCCTAGTTTAAATCTGTCCGTAAAGGGTATATTTTTTTCTGGGGTGAAATTTAATTGCCAAAATAGCAATACCCTGAATCTGGTGTTCCAGCTATGACTGGACAATTTCCTAGTATCCGTCAAAGAATATATTATTTTCTGGGGTGAAATACAGTTGCAAAAATAGAAATACAGTAAATCTGGTGTTCTAGCTGTGGCTGGACAAGGTTCATAGTGTCCGTCATAGAATATATTATTTTCTGGTATGAAATTCAGTTGCCAAAATAGCAATACCGTAAATCTGGTGTCCCAGCAGTGGCTGCCAAAGTTTCATAGTGTACGGCAAAGGATATCTTTTGTCCTGGGGTGAAATTCAATTGCCAAATTAGCAATACCATAAATCAGTGGTTTCAGCTGTGGCTGGCAAAGTTTAACAGTGTCCGTCAAAGGATATATTATTTTCTGGGGTGAAAATCAATAGCAAAAATAGAAATACAGTAAATCTGGTGTCCCAGCTGTTGCAGATTTTGTTTAAATCTGTCCGTAAAAGGGTATATTATTTTCTGGGGTGAAATTCAATTGCCAAAATAGCAATACCGTAAATCTGGTGTCCCAACAGTGGCTGGCAAAGTTTAATAGTGTCCGGCAAAGGATATATTTTGTTCTGGGGTGAAATTCAATAGCCAAAATAGCCATACCGTAAATCTGGTGTCCGAGCAGTGGCTGGCAAAATTTAATAGTGTCCGGCAAAGATATATTTTGTTCTGGGGTGAAATTCAATAGCCAAAATAGCAATACCGTAAATCTGGTATCCCAGCAGTGGCTGGCAAAGTTTAATAGTTTCCGGCAAAGATATATTTTGTTCTGGGGTGAAATTCAATAGCCAAAATAGCAATACCGTAAATCTGGTGTCCGAGCAGTGGCTGGCAAAGTTTAATAGTGTCAGGCAAAGGATAGATTGGGTTCTGGGGTTGAATTCAATTGCCAAAATAGCAATCCCCTAAATCTAGTGTCCCAGCAGTGGCTGGCAAAGTTTAATAGTGTCCGGCAAAGGATATATTTTGTTCTGGGGTGAAATTCAATTGCCCAAGTAGCAAAACGATAAATCAGTGGTTTCAGCTGTGGCTGGCCAAGTTTATTAGTGTCCGTCAAAGGATATATTATTTTCTGGGTTGAAAATCAATAGCAAAAATAGAAATACAGTAAATCTGGTGTTCCAGCTGTTGCAGGCCTAGTGTAAATCTTTCCATAAAAGGGTATATTTTTTTCTGGGGTGAAATTTAATTGCCAAAAGAGCAATCCCCTGAATCTGGTGTTCCAGCTGTGACTGGACAATTTCCCTAGTGTCCTTTAAAGGATATATTATTTTCTGGGGCGAAATACAGTTGCAAAAATAGAAATACAGTATATCTGGTGTTCCAGCTGTGGCTGGCCAAGTTTAATCGTGTCCGTCAAAGGATATATTATTTTCAGGGGTGAAAATCAATAGCAAAAATAGAAATACATTAAATCTGGTGTTCCAGCTATTGCAGGCCTAGTATAAATCTTTCCATAAAAGGTTATATTTTTTTCTGGGGTGAAATTTAATTGCCAAAAGAGCAATACCCTGAATCTAGTGTTCCAGCTGTGACTGGACAATTTCCCTAGTGTCCGTCAAAAGATATATTATTTTCTGGGGTGAAATACAGTTGCAAAAATAGAAATACAGTGAATCTGGTGTTCCAGCTGTGGCTGGACAAGTTTCATAGTGTCCGTCATAGGATATATTATTTTCTGGGGTGAAATTCAATTGCCAAAATAGTGATCCCCTAAATCTGGTGTCCCAGTAGAGTCTGGCCAAGTTTAATAGTGTCCGGCAAAGGATATATTTTGTTCTGGGGGGGGGAATTCAATTGCCCAAATAGCAATACCATAAATCAGTGGTTTCAGCTGTGGCTGCCCAAGTTTAATAGTGTCCGGCAAATGATATATTATTTTCTGGGGTGAAAGTCAGAAGCAAAAATAGAAATAAAGTAAATCTGGTGTTGCAGGACTAGTTTAAATCTGTCCGTAAAAGGGTATATTTTTTTCTGGGGTGAAATTTGTTTGCCAAAATAGCAATACCCTAAATCTGGTGTTCCAGCTATGACTGGACAATTTCCCTAGTATCCGTCAAAGGATATATTATTTTCTGGGGTGAAATACAGTTGCAAAAATAGAAATACAGTAAATCCGGTGTTCCAGCTGTGGCTGGACAAGGTTCATAATGTCCATCATAGGATATATCATTTTCTGGTATGAAATTCAATTGCCAAAATAGCAATACCGTAAATCTGGTGTCCCAGCAGTGGCTGGCAAAGTTTAATAGTGTCCGGCAAAGGATATATTGTGTCCTGGGGTGAAATTAAATTGCCCAAACAGCAATACCATAAATCAGTGGTTTCAGCTGTGACTGGCCAATTATAATAGTGTCTGGCAAAGGATAATTTTTTTTCTGGGGTGAAATTCAATTGCCAAAATATCAATACCATAAATCAGTGGTTTCAGCTGTGGCTGGCAAAGTTTAATAGTGTCCGTCAAAGGATATATTATTTTCTGGGGTGAAAATCAATAACAAAAATAGAAATACAGTAAATCTGGTGTTTCAGCTGTTGCAGGCTTAGTTTAAATCTGTCCGTAAAAGGGTATATTTTTTTCTGGGGTGAAATTCAATAGCCAAAATAGCATTACCGTAAATCTGGTGTCCCAGCAGTGGCTGGCAAAGTTTAATAGTGTCCGGCAACGTATATATTTTGTTCTGGGGTGAAGTTCAATAGCCAAAATAGCAATACCGTAAATTTGGTGTCCGAGCAGTGGCTGGCAAAGTTTAGCAGTGTCCGGCAAAAGATAGATTGTGTTCTGGGGTTAAATTCAATTGCCAAAATAGCAATACCCTAAGTCTAGTGTCCCAGCAGTGGCTGGCAAAGTTTAATAGTGTCCGGCAAAGGATATATTTTGTTCTGGGGTGAAATTCAATTGCCCAAATGGCAATACCATAAATAAGTGGTTTCAGCTGTGGCTGGCCAAGTTTAATAGTGTCCGTCAAAGGATATATTATTTTCTGGGGTGAAAATCAATAGCAAAAATAGAAATACAGTAAATCTGGTGTTCCAGCTGTTGCAGGCCTAGTGTAAATCTTTCCATTAAAGGGTATATTTTTTTCAGAGGGGAAATTTAGTTGCCAAAAGAGCAATACCCTGAATCTGGTGTTCCAGCTGTGAATGGACAATTTCCCTAGTGTCCCTTAAAGGATATATTATTTTCTGGGGTGAAATACAGTTGTAAAAATAGAAATACAGTAAATCCGGTGTTCCAGCTGTGGCTGGACAAGTTTCATAGTGTGCGTCATAGGATATATTATTTTCTGCGGTGAAATTCAATTGCCATAATAGTGATTCCCTAAATCTGGTGTCCTAGCAGTGGCTGGCCAAGTTTAATAGTGTCAGGTAAAGGATAGATAATTTTCTGGGGTGAAATTCAATTGCAAAAATAGCAATCCCCTAAAACTGGTTTCCCAGTAGTGTCTGGCCAAGTTTAATAGTGTCCGGCAAAGGATATATTTTCTTCTGGGGTGAAATTCAATTGCCCAAATAGCAATACCATAAATCAGTGATTTCAGCTGTGGCTGGCCAAGTTTAATGGTGTCCGGCAAAGGATATATTATTTTCTGGGGTGAAAGTCAGTAGCAAAAATAGAAATAAAGTAAATCTGGTGTTGCAGGCCTAGTTTAAATCTGTCCGTAAAAGGATATGTTTTTTCTGGGGTGAAATTTAATTACCAAAATAGCAATACCCTGAATCTGGTGTTCCAGCGATGACTGGACAATTTCCTAGTATCCGTCAAAGATATATTATTTTCTGGGGTGAAATACAGTTGCAAAAATAGAAATACAGTAAATCTGGTGTTCCAGCTGTGGGTGGACAAGGTTCATAGTGTCCGTCATAGGATATATTATTTTCTGGTATGAAATTCAATTGCCAAAATAGCAATACCTTAAATCTGGTGTCCCAGCAGTGGCTTGCAAAGTTTAATAGTGTCCGTCAAAGGATATATTGTGTCCTGGGGTGAAATCAAATTTCCCAAATAGCAATACCATAAATCAGTGGTTTCAGCTGTGGCTGGCCAAGTTTAATAGTGTCCGTCACAGGATAGATTTTGTTCTGGGGTGAAATTTAATTGCCAAAATAGCAATACCCTGAATCTGGTGTTCCAGCTGTGACTGGACAATTTCCCTAGTGTCCGTCAAAGGATATATTATTTTCTGGAGGGAAAGTCAGTAGCAAAAATAGAAATACAGTAAATCTGGTTTTCCAGCTGTTGGAGGCCTAGTTTAAATCTGTCCGTAAAGGGTATATTTTTTTCTAGGGTGAAATTTAATTGTCAAAATAGCAATACCCTGAATCTGGTGTTCCAGCTGTGACTGGACAATTTCCCTAGTGTCCTTCAAAGGATAGATTTTGTTCTGTGGTGAAATACAGTTGCAAAAATAGAAATACAGTAAATCTGGGGTTTCAGCTGTGGCTGGACAAGTTTCATAGTGTCCGTCAAACGATATATTTTGTTCTGGGGTGAAAATCAGTTGCAAAAATAGAAATACAGTAAATCTGGGGTTTCAGCTGTGGCTGGGCAAGTTTCATAGTGTCCATCAAAGAATAGCTTTTGTTCTGGGGTTAAATTCAATTGCCAAAATAGCAATACCATAAACCAGTGATGGGCAGCGTGCGGCTCTCCAGCTGTTGCAGAACTACAACTCCCAGCATACAAAGCCTGTCTATAGCTATCAGCCTACTGCAGGGCATGGTGGGAGTTGTAGTTTAGCAACAGCTGGAGAGCCGCACGTTGCCCATCACTGCCATAAACCATTGGTTTTAGCTGTGGCTGGCCAAGTTTAATACTGCCCGGCAAAGGATAGATTTTAAATTGTTGGGTGAAATATTACCATTTTTGCCAGGTACAATCCCTGCACTGCATAACTGACAGAGAACTTACAATTTTTTCAAGTAATAGGCCACAGCACTCTTTTCAATAAAAGGCTGGGTGCATGTCCAGGTTGTGTTCTGTAGCTCCACCTCAAGAACTGTAGGTATCATACAAATATTAAGACAGCACTCCTTAAGTGATTATAATTAATGGTTTTATTTCACTTCATATTATTTCAGCTGGAGTAGTTGGTATATCAGTTGCAACGTTTTGGGATAATAATCGCCCTTCATCAGGTACTCTGATGCCGGCTGTAAGCACACTGTGGTCCTCATAGTGCCTGATGAAGGGTGATTATTAGCCCAAAACGTTGCAACTGATAATGCCACCTATGGCGGCTGAAATAATATGAAGTGAAATAAAACCATTAATTATCATCACTTAAGGAGTGCTGTCTTAATAATTGTAGGGAACTTACTATTGGCGGTTACTTTCTTGCATGAAATGAAGCCTTTTTGGGCTGTGAAGCCAAAGATAGTCTCCAATACATTTTTAATTTTACAACAATGGTTAGGTGAGGCCGGTATACTTGTCTATTCTGCATAAGGTTCAAACAAGTCCTGTGGAACCCATGTCTGGTTCATTTTAATAAACGAAAGCTTGCCCACATTGTCTGCGGACAGGCGGCTGCGCTTGTCTGTGATAATGCCCCCAGCCATGCTAAACACACGTTATGACAATACAGTGGCTGCAGGGTAGGCCAACACCTCCAAGGCGTAAAGGGCAACCTCAGGACATGTGCCCAAATTGAAGAACCAGAAGTTGAATGGGCCAGACCCAGTGGCGTAGCTAGAAATGATTGGGCACCACATCAAATTTTTAATGGGGCCCCCTCCACCAGTAAATTTTGCGCAACCCCTTTCTTTCATGCCGCCATGCCTGTGGCTACTAAAGATCTCTCTCTCAGACCAGGCCCAGCAGCTGTTCCATTCGCTTTCTACACTGTCTATACTGCCACTGTATATAATTTCATTGTATAATACTGTTGAGGGGGCCCTGACAAAGTCCTTTACTCCTCCTCCTCCTCCTGGATGGGCCCTTTCTAGGTCACGGCCCCAAAGCAGTTGCTTCCCTGCTTACCCTGTAGCTATTCCCTAGGCAGACCCATCAGTCAGTACGTGTACTGTTCCACCATGTTGCTGAAATGCTGCCTCCTGCTAAAATGTTCCAGATCTGCTGGTGGTGCAGGTTGTTGTGATGTGATGACAAAGCTTTTCCACATTTTGCCAATGATAAACCTGGCTTCTGAGGTGTTGTGGTGACCCAGCTGCATTGGCAAATTTTTCCTCCTCCTCCTCTGCCTTCACCTTGTGCTTCCACTGAGTCCACGTTGTCAGGTGTAAATGCCATCAGCAGCGTGTCTACTAGCGGGCTCATCTTCCTGTCACACTCCAGTGAGGGAATTAAGGACGGCACGTTGTCCTTGTAACGGGGATGCAGCAGGGTGGCCACCCAGTAAGCAGCACAAGTTAGAATGTGGCAGTAACTGGGCGGTCGTTGTGCAGGCACTGCAGCATGTTGTCGCTCATGTCTGCCAGGCTGCCCAGACGCAAGGACAAGCTATCCTCTTTGAGGGAGGAATATCGTCTGTGTACTGTGTATCCCCCAGCGTTCCTCCTACTTCTCCTCATCCTCCAGAACTGTGCCCTGTCAGGACAATTGTGTTCCAGGCCAGGGCCAATGTTGGTGCAGGAACCCACCCTCCGAGCCACTTGTAATTGGCTGGCCTTAAGTTAAGGATAAGGCGTGTATATAGTTTTGTTTGTTTATATGGTTAGTTTAGCTGCATTATAGTTATGTTAATATGTTTTTAAGTAAATTTGTAAATAGTTTGTTAATGATTTCAGTGAAAAGGGGGGGGGGGGGGTTGTTGTGTGTGTTCGATTAACTGAATTGATTTTCACTGTCTGGTGTTTAGGAATTTCGGCTCCCCAAATTCAACACATGTGGCAGGCAGGTGATGTGCGTCAAACCGCCTAGGCCCAGACCTGCTATTACATTTTGCCCCTTTAGTGCACAACACCAAGCCGGGCTGAAGGCTCTATGGCACCAACCAATCATCCGTCTGTTGTTCCATGCCTGTCCACAGCTCCCGCGCGTTGTGGGGTTTTTCCCACAAACACACAAGTTTTAAAACAGACTGCTGTCATTTCCCCTGGCTGTGCTGCTGTGGGTGGTGAAGGTGTTACGCTGAGTGGATGAGGAGGGGGTAGAGGAGGAGGAAGCCGTGTAGGAGGAGGACGTAACAGGATACAAAGAAAAATGCCCAGCAATCCTCGGGGGCGGAAGGACATTCGCAAAAATGCTATCTGCCTCTGGGCCAGCCGCTACATTTTCCCACTGTGTTGTTGGTTATGTGGACGTTGCCATAGATAGCATTGCACAGTGCACACCTGATTTTGTCTGATAGCTGAACACTTCCATGGGATTTGATGGAGATGCTTGGTGACAATGACAGATGTGGTGGTGTTGCTGCCACATCCTCTGTTTGCTGGGTGACAGGTGCCACTGTCACTCACTTGGGCTCAAGTTTAGAATGTTTATTTATTATTTTATGTTATTTTAAGTCATTTCCCTATCCACATTTGTTTGCAGGGGATTTACCTACATTCTGCTGCCTTTTGCAGCCCTCTAGCCCTTTCCTGGGCTATTTTACAGCCTTTTTAGTGCCCAAAAGTTCGGGTCCCCATTGACTTTAATGGGGCTCGGGGTGAAGTTAAGGTCGAGTTCGGATCCCGAACCTGAACATTTTCGTGAAGTTCGGCCGAACTTCTCGAACCCGAACATCCAGGTGTTCGCTCAATTCTAGTGATAACGTGATATTAAGCGTCAGTCCTCAGTTATCCATTTCCATTCATTATATCTCCGCATTGTTGGAATTCAATTTTTTTTAGGTTATTCAATTTAAATAAACCAGCATATAGTTGATCACTACACCAAAACACTGGGTAGTGCATCAACTTATCTTTGAGTGATAACATAATATTAAGCATCAGGCCGCAATCATCCATTTCATTTATTTCTTTGCACAGTTGTAAATAAATTTTTTGGGGGGTTATTCAATTAAATTAAACCAGCATATATGTGATTACGACACCAATACACAGTGTAGCGTACAAAAGTATATTTGAGTGATAACAAAGTTAGGCCTAAATACATTTTCTTTTATTTCTGTCTCCACACATTTCAAATCACATATTTATTTTGAGGTGTTGTTGATTTTATTCAAACCAGCATATACGTCCTTACTACACCAATACACAGGGTAGCGCATAATATTATCTAAGAGTCCCAAAAATGTCAAGGCTATGGAAGAGTTCCAAAGAAAAGGCTCAGAGCCAGAATGTGGGTACTAACAGCACCAGCTATGCGGATAGAAGTAGTAGTTGCACCAGTAAGCCGTAGTTGTACCTCCTGGCTTCCAAAAGTCACTACATTATCATTAAAGATAAAGAGGATGAAATTGTAGACTGGATGGCTCACTCTTCTCAGTTTCAGCAGGATGACATGGAGGTGACTTTGAAGTCTGGCAGTGTTCTGTGAAGCCAAGGATCATAGTGTTCCTCCTGCTCCTATTTGCAGCCCCAAAGAAGACCTTCAGTGGAGCCCTCTCAGTCTTAACTGATCCTTCCTGATGGGGAGGCCCTCCTTTTTCCTAAGAAATTACAAGAAAACCCCACCATGCCCTATTGCAGATAGTCAAGAGTCTTCCATGATATCTCACAGTCTGATAAAAGCAGCAGGAAGGGTACGGATTCAGATGACAATTGTGAGCTGGACAGAACCTATGAGCCAGTTTGTTGTCCCTTCGCCCCTCCCCGCAGAGTGGTCCCCTCGCCCTGTTGCTATAAGCAGCAGAAGCCACAGCAGCAGTAGCAGCAGCAGTAGCCATTTAGTCTCTTCAACGTGATGGAGCAAGTTTTTTTTTCATATGTGCCGCACCAGGCTGAGGCGAGTCAGCAAGAAAACAGCTCTTGCCTCAACACCCAGGTTCAGATCAAAATAACCAAAGATAAATAAAAATTAGAGAACAGATTACCAAAGGATCCTTAAACTAATATATATGGGGTAATCTCTAAAACTTAACATTCAATATCATCATTAAAATACTCCCAAAAGTGTGTATGCAAAACTTTGTGTCCCACAACACTGACACAGCAAATTATTTGTTCCAGAATGCAGACACAGAATACTTTATTCTGTGTCCGCACTCTGGGACACGTAATTTGCTCCATCACGTTGAAGAGACTAAATGGCTACTGCTGCAGCTACTGCTGCTGTGGCTTCTGCTGCTTATAGCAACAGGGCGAGGGGACCACTCTGCGGGGGGGGCGAAGGGACAACAAACTGGCTCCTAAGTTTTGCATACATGCTTTTGGGAGTATTTTAATGATAATAATAAATGTTAAGTTTTAGAGATTACCCCATGTATATCAGGTTCAGATCTGCCTAAACTCTGGCTAGTCTCTGGATCATACCATGTTCCATGACTGATGGGTTTCAGGGTAGGCAGACTGGTACAGTGGCCCAAACTGACCCAGCAAGCTCTCTTTCTTCTGTCTTGCCCAGACTCCACTGTCATCTCAGAGAGGGTTTTCAGCACTACGAAGGGGAGAGGTCACACCCAAACAGACCAAGTTGTCCTCCACCAACGTCTAAAACATCACTTTTGTCACAATGAACCCAGCCTGGATTGGGGAGGATTTTCACACTTCCTCAGCTGAGGTCTATGAACAGAACTGTCCTTGCTGAAGGTACACCAACTTGCCACTGTTATTGTCTGCTTGCCTGCCTCCATCATGTCACCACTAGAGTTGAGCGAACACCTGGATGTTCGGGTTCCAGAAGTTCGGCCGAACTTCCTGAAAATGTTCGGGTTCGGGATCCGAACTCTACCTGAACTTCACCCCGAACCCCATTGAAGTCAATAGGGACCCGAACTTTTGGGCACTTAAATGGCTGTAAAATAGCCCTGGAAAAGGCTAGAGGGCTGCAAAAGGCAGCAAAATGTAGGTAAATGCCCTGCAAACATATGTGAATAGGGAAAAGACTTAAAATACAATACAGAAAAATAATAAATAAACATTCAAAACTTCAGCCCAAGTGAGTGACAGTGGCACCTGTCACCCAGCAAACAGAGGATGTGGCAGCAACGCCACCCCATCTGTCATTGTCACCAAACATCTCCATCAAATCCCATGGAAGTGTTCAGCTGTCCATCTCCCAAACACTGGAGAGAAAAAGAAATAGAAAGAGGAAGTACCCCCTACCCATGGCTCTGAATGCTTTATTTCAAACTTTCCTGGTCCTTTGAAATGCTGTCATTCTTTTGGCGGTAGCTATCCCACAGTACGTGTATCCCAGCCGCCGCTACTTTTGCAGGTGAGCCATCCCTTCCCTGCACAACCAAGGGTCGGACAAAATCAAGTGTGCACTGCACAACTTTATCTGTGGCAACGTCCACATAACAAACAACACAGTGGGTAAATGTAGCGGCTGGCCCAAAGGCGGATAGCATTTTTGTGAATATCATTCCGCCCCCGAGGATTGCTGGGCATTTGTATCCTGTTACCTCCTCCTCCTACTCGGCTTCCTCCTCCTCTACCTCCTCCTCATCCACTCAGCGTAACACCTTCACCACCCAAGGCAACACAGCCAGGGGAAATGACAGCAGGTTGTGGGTCAAACCCCGCACTGCGCAGGAGATGTGGACAGGCATAGAACAACAGACCGACCATTGGTTGGTGCCACTGAGCCTCCAGCCCGGCCTGGTGTTGTGCGCTAATGGGCGAAATATGCTAGCAGGTCTGGGCCTAGCCGGTTTGACACACATCCCCTGCCTGCCACATGTGCTGAATTTGGGGTGCAGAAATTCCTAAACACCAGACAGTGAAAATCAATTCAGTTAATCGAACACACACAACACCCCCACCCCCCCTTTCACTCAAACCATTAACACACTATTTACAAATTTTCTTAAAAACATATTAAAATAACTATAATGCAACTAAACTTACTATATAAAGAAACAAAACTATATACACGCCATTTCCTTATCTTAAGGTCAACCAAATTCAAGTGGCTCGGAGGATGGGTATCTGCATCAACATAGGCCCTGGCCTGGAACACAATTGTCCTGACAGGGCACAGTTCTGGAGGATGAGGAAGAGGAGTAGGGGGAACACTGGGGGGAACACTGGGGTATACAGAGGACACAGATGATATACCTCCCTCAAAGACGATAGCTTGTCCTTGCGTCTGGGCAGCCTGGCAGACATGAGCAACTACATGCTGCAGTGCCTGCGCAATGACCGCCCAGTTACTGCCATATTCTAACTTTTTCTGATTACTGGGTGGCCACCCTGCTGCATCCCCGTTACAAGGACAACGTGCCGTCCTTAATTCCCTCACTGGAGTGTAATAGGAAGATGAGCCCACTAGTACACACGCTGCTGATGGCATTCACACCTGACACCGGGGACTCAGTGGAAGCACGAGGTGAAGGCAGAGGAGGAGGAGGAGGAAGAATTTGCCAATGCAGCTGGGTCACCAGCAACACCTCAGAAGGCAGGATTAGCATGGGCAAAATGTGGAAAAGCTTTGTCATCACGCCACAACAACCTGCACCACCAGCAGATCTGGAACATCTTAGCAGGAGGCAGCATTGGAACAGTACACGTGCTTACTGATGGGTCTGCCTAGGGGAATAGCTACAGGGAAGCAGGGAAGTAAATGCTTTGGGGCAGTGACCTAGAAAGGGCCCATCGAGGAGGAGGAAGAGGAGGAGGACTAACTTTATTATACAATAAAATTATATACAGTGGCAGTATAGACAGTGTAGAATGCAAATGGAACAGCTGCTGGGCCTGGTCTGAGAGAGCGATCTTTAGTAGCCACAGGCATAGCGGCATGAAAGGAAGGGGTTTGCGCAAAAATTACTGGGGGAGGGGGGCCCCATTCAAAAATTTGCTGTGGTGCCCAATCATTTCAAGCTACGCCACTGGGTGTGCCCCATTCAACTTCTGGGTCATCAAATTGGGCACATGTCCTGAGGTTGCCCTTTACGCCTTGGAGGTGTTGGCCTACCCTGCAGCCACTGTATTGTCTGAACATGTGTTTAGCATGGCTGGTGGCATTATCACAGACAAGCGCAGCAGCCTGTCCGCAGACAATGTGGGCAAGCTTTCGTTTATTAAAAAGAACCAGGCATGGATCCCACAGGACTTGTTTGTACCTTATGCAGAATAGACATGTATACCGGCCTCACCCAACCACTGTTATACTACCGTGCACTTACACTTTGTTTTATTTTTTATATTTTCCCAATGTTTTGGGGTCTACACTTATTTATTTAAAAAAATAAAAAATAAAAAAACAGTTATTGGCGACTACCTTTGGCTTCACAGCCCAAAACGGCTTTATTTCATGCAAGAATGTAACCGCCAATTGTAAGTTCCCTGTCAGTTATGCAGTGCAGGGGTTTGTACCTGGCAAAAATGGTAATATTTCACCCAACAATTTAAAATCTATCCTTTGCCGGACAGTATTAAACTTGGCCAGCCACAGCTGGAACCACTGATTAACGGTATTGCTATATTGGCAATTGAATTTCACCCCAGAAAATAATATATCCTTTGACGGACACTATGAAACTTGTTCAGTCACAGCTGGAATACCAGATTTACGGTATTTCTATTTTTGCAACTGAATTTCACCCCAGAAAATAATATATCCTTTGCCGGACACCATTTAACTTGGCCAGCCACAACTAAAACCACTGATTTATGGTATTGCTATTTGGGCAATTGAATTTCACCCCAGAACAAAATATATCCTTTGCCGGACACTATTAAACTTGGCCAGCCACGGCTGTGGCACCAAATTTAGGGGATTGCTATTTTGGCAATTTAATTTAACCCCAGAAAATAATATATCATTTGACGGACACTATGAAACTTGTCCAGTCACATCTGGAACACCAGATTTACAGTATTTCTATTTTTACAACTGAATTTCATCCCAGAAAATAATATATCCTTTGACGGACACTATTAAAATTGTCCATTCACAGCTGGAACACCAGATTTACGGTATTTCTTTTTTATAACTGAATTTCACCCCAGAAAATAATATATCCTTTGCCGGACACTATTGAACTTGGCCAGCCAATGCTGGGACACCCCATTTACGGTATTGCTATTTTGGCAATTGAATTTCACCCCAGAACAAAATATATCCTTTGCTGGACACTATAAAACTTGGACAGCCACAGCGGAAACCACTGATTTACAGTATTGCTATTTTGGCAATTGAATTTCACCTCAGAACAAAATATATCCTTTGCCGAACACAATTAAACTTGGACAGCCACTGCTGGGACACTAGATTTAGGGGATTGCTATTTTGGCAATTGAATTTCACCCCTCAATAAAATATAGAAATTTCTATCCTGAGTTTCTAGGGGTGACAATAAGCACAGCCAAGTCCCTGATGCAGGATATAGCAAAAAACAAAAAACTAGTATTGATGAATTGATGGACTTGGTGGCAGCTTGTGCTGGTGCACCAAAAGATACAAAATGGCTGCCGATCACTCCAGAAAAAGTTGCAGAAAAACGCTCTGTGCAGCCTAAAAACCAGTGAACAATTAACTAGCAGAAGTTGAATAATTCACAGCTGTAGATCGATCACTTCATTAAGTGTTTTTGCTGAGTTTTCCCTGCCTAATCTCGCCCTCACAGCAGCTGCATCCTATCCCTACACTAATCAGAGCAGTGTGACGTGCGGCGCTACGTGACTCCAGCTTAATTAGAGGCTGGGTCACATGCTGCACTTGGGCAATCACAGCCATGCCATTAGTAGGCATGGCTGTGATGGCTTCTTAGAGCAAGAAGTAAAACGCTAGTTGACTGGCTGCTGTGCAGCCCTTCAGAAATCGGGAAGAAATTGCCGAACAACGGACCCAAACCCGAACTTTTTTGAAACTATACAGTTCAGGTTCGCTCTTCTCTAGTCACCACCATCATCACGCCACTGCTGTGGCCTGTCTCATCTTCTGTATGGCTTCTGCTTCCTCCATCATGCTGATGCCTGCCTGTCAACATGTACCATATGGCTACTGCTGCTGCCAATGCTCCTTGCTACTAATCCCCTACTGCCACCACTTTTAACAAAAAGGATCTGCTTCTACTACCACTACCACCACTACTACTACTATTACTAGTACTATTACTACTACTACTACTATTACTACTACTACCCATAGACAGCTGACCATGTTATGCAACTCAGGCAGCTGCAACTTTTACAGTCGCATGCCACTATATCCTTACCCTTTCTACATCTTCACTGCACTGATGCTGCTCACAATTAAAAAGGAGAATTTTTTTAGGCTCATTCACAAGCCACTTTTTCTTCTGACAATCAACACTTGTGCATGTTGTACGGCAATGCATTCTGACCCTGTCAAGGCATTTTTTATTACATTTATTTCCTTTTTTTAAATGTGTTTAAACATCAGCTGCCCTGATACATCATCTAGCCCGATATGGGACAATTTTTGAAAGCTTTGGAATATGAAAAAGCATAACATATGTGCCGGCACAGTATATTAATACTGTCAGACGTACGTTTAACCATTGCTATGTATGTCAGTGTCACTCAGATATCATTTACTATTGTTGTCCCTATGTTCCAGAACTTGGGAAGGAAAAATTCATAAAAAATAAACAAAAAAAGTTAACAAGTTTTCCTAAAAATCATGAGTCCTAGAATGCTAGAGGGGTTATATAGAAATTTTCAGGGCAAGTGAAGCAACTTTGGTTTGTCACAAATCTATTTGGGTCCAAACCCAACCCTTTGTAGAAATTCGCCAAACCTGAACCGAACTGTACCTCGAGTGGTTTACTCATCTCTAGTTCTGGTCTAACTTAGTTCTTTTGGTATTGCCATTCTAAAGGTGTCAAAACTATAAAGCTTTTACTTCATGTTCCTTTTTGTATGCATATACATTTAAAGAGGCTATCCCAAGGGTCAAGTTGATTGAATAAAGGTATTAAAGATGACCTGCCGCCTCTCCTAATATGCTAGTTTTAATAGCTACATGTTTTCCTCATGTAATAATAATTCTGGAGCATATATTCTTATGGCTCTATGTTGTACCATTCCTTTATTTTTCTAGTAGAAATTAAGAATGAATTGCTAGCAGTCTGTGGAAAGGGTACAGCGGGGTGTTAACCAGTGTGGGGGGGTTACCTGCACAGTCTAACAATGGCAGATTGGATAGAGAGAGACTGTGCAGGAGACACCCCCAACAGGTTACCACCCTCTGTACTCTTACTGCAGACTGCTAGCAATTCATTCATAACTTTAGTAGAAATAACACAGGAATGGTACAATATAGAGCCATAAGAATAGATGATCCAGAAGTGTTACTACATGGAGAATGCATGTAGCTGTTAAAACAGACGGGTGAGGAGTGGTGACAGGTCTTTTTAAAGTACTGTATCCTTTGCCTCCTTTTTCCCTCTCTGCGTACCTATCAGAACCATTGTGGACTGTATTTTTAGTTTTATAAGACACAGTTACCACCCCCAAAAGTGTCCAAAAATGTCAATGTGTATTATAAAGTGAATACTAATTGATATTTCTATTACGGAAGTGTTTATTAGTACAGTAAGACCAGGGAGAGATGAGTGTAGCGCTGCTAGCAGTGGTATTATGCACCACTCTCTGATCTTCTCCAGGCATTGCATTGTGCTGTATCCTCACAGCATACAGCACTATGTCAGGTCACAGTGTCAGGTCACAGTGCAGTGCAGTGGGAAGAGAACACTGGCTCTTTCGAGTGACAGCATCATCTGGAGCAGAAAAGGTAAGTTGTTTTATTTATTTTTCAGTGTCATCTAATGTCTGATGAAGATTAGGGGTCTGATTTGGGGGTGTGATTAGATGATTAGAGGTCTGATGAAGATTTGGGGTCTGATCTGAGGTTTAATGAAGATAGGGGGTCTGATCTGAGGTCTGATTAACATTGGGGCCTGTCGAAGATTGGGGGTCGGATGAAGATTGGGGGTCTGATAAAAAAATATTTTTTTTTATTTTCCTAGGTTTGTCTTATGATCAGATGTGCCTTGTAGAGTGAAAAAATACAGACACGCTAATAGCCAATATCACATGACCCATGTATTTGTTTTCTGCCTACAGCACTCTAACCCCTTACATGCTTTTTGTATCTTTTACTTCATTGTGCTCCTCAAAACTGCCAATCTTAATACCCCTCTGGTAGCTAGTTCTCAGTAAATTCTGGGTCAGTCTACTTTCCACTCTGGCTTCCGTAAATATAGTTCCCAGCAAGTTCCATCCCAGTATTCATCTCCTTCCTGCTTTGGCAGCCATAAATCTAGTCCCTATTAAGTTCCCCTCCAGATGACTAAATTATAAATCACTCATTTAGTCTGGAGAAGTGATAACAAATATTACTTTTTGCTCACAACTCCGTCCTCATAAGCAATGTTCTCAGATTTGCTGTGTATTGCTGTGCTATTTCATATGCTCTGGCTCTTCTCTGACAAGCAGAATAGAAGCAATTGTAAAAGCTTCTGTTCTGTGAACAGAGGAATACATAGAAACATAGAAACATAGAATGTGTCGGCAGATAAGAACCATTTGGCCCATCTAGTCTGCCCAATATACTGAATACTATGAATAGCCCCTGGCCCTATCTTATATGAAGGATGGCCTTATGCCTATCCCATGCATGCTTAAACTCCTTCACTGTATTTGCAGCTACCACTTCTGCAGGAAGGCTATTCCATGCGTCCACTACTCTCTCAGTAAAGTAATTCTTCCTGATGTTACTTTTAAACCTTTGCCCCTCTAATTTAAAAGCGATGTCCTCTTGTAGCAGTTTTTCTTCTTTTAAATATTCTCTCCTCTTTTACCGTGATGCTTCCTTTTATGTATTTAAAAGTTTCTATCATATCCCTCTGTCTCTTCTTACTTCCAAGCTATACATGTTAAGGTCATTTAACCTTTCCTGGTAAGTTTTGTCCTGCAATCCATGTACTAGTTTAGTAGCTCTTCTCTGAACTCTCTCCAAAGTTTCAATATCCTTCTGCAGATATGGTCTCCAGTACTGCACACAATACTCCAAATGAGGTCTCACTAGTGCTCTGTTGAGCGGCATGAGCACCTCCCTCTTTCTACTGTTAATGCCTCTCCTATACACCCAAGCATTCTGCTGGCATTACCTGCTGCTCTATGACATTGTCTGCCCACCTTTAGGTCGTCTGATATATCGACCCCTAAATCCCTTTCCTCAGATACTGAGGTTAGTACTGTATCACTGATTTTATATTCTGCTCTTGGGTTTTACGCCCCAGGTGCAATATCTTGCACTTATCAACATTAAATTTTAGTTGCCAGATTTTTGACCATTCCTCTAGTTTTCCCAAATCCTTTTCCATTTGGTGTATCCTCCACGAACATCAACCCTGTTACAAATCTTTGTGTCATCAGCAAAAAGACACACCTTACCATTGAGGCCTTCTGCAATTTCGCTGATAAAGATATTAAACAATATGGGTCCCAGAACAGATCCCTGAGGTACCCCACTGGTAACAATACCATGGTCTGAATATACTCCATTGACTACAACCCTCTGTTTTCTGTCCTTCAGCCACTGCCTAATCCATTCAACAATATGTGAGCCCAAGCTCAAAGACTGCAGTTTATTGATAAGCCTTCTATGTGGGACAGTATCAAAAGCCTTACTAAAGTCCAGATAGGCGATGTCTACTGCACCTCCGCCATCTATTATTTTAGTCACCCAATCAAAAAAGTCAATAAGATTAGTTTGACATGATCTCCCTGAAGTAAACCCATGCTGTTTTTTATCAATCAACCCATGGGTTTTTAGATGTTCCACAATCCTCTCCTTGAGTATGGTTTCCATTAATTTCCCCACTGTTGATGTCAGGCTTACCGGCCTATAGTTGCCCGATTCCTCTCTACTACCTTTCTTGTGAATTGACTACCTTTCTTGTGAATTGCTTGAGAACAGGAATGAGGATCCTACAGTGAAGAGGTTGACTGAGCACAAATGTCCACAAACACTCAGCTCCCTAGGTGAATATGCAAATTAATATACATTTTGTAAAACCAGCTGGCGCCATACCATGTAAGTAAAATTATAAGTACTGTATTGAGATTTCTCATGATCTGTGCAATAAAGATAATATTAATAGATGGGACAATTGTTTTTTTTTTTTTTTTTTTTTAAATAGGCTAAATAGTTAAAAGTTTGTAAAAAAATTAGGGCATTTATTTTTAATAATTCTGTCCATTTGCAATAGAAGTCTATTGTAAGTAATTCTGAAATTACTTTTATTTTTTTAATCTCTCTGTTGGATGAAGAGTCTAAAAAAATCACTTTGTAGCAACACAATAAAAGGCCCTGGAATGTATTCACAGCATAACAGCAGCATTGTACTTAAGAAAGTAAGTAACAGGGGACGTTCTATGACCTAAATGAAATCAATAAAATTGGTTATAAACTTTGGAATAAATAAGTTTGGTCCAAATAGGTCATTTTTACACTTACAATCTGTGTCCTTCTCCCATCCCTTGTAGATTGCAAGTCCTTGTACACTTTGCCCCTCTTACTAGAGATGTCCCATACTATTCGTCGGCGAACACCGCTTGTTCGCGTTCGCCGCGGCTTTCGAACTTATGCAATGTTCGGTCCTCCCCCTATACGTCATCATTGAGCAAACTTTGACCCTGTACCTCACAGTCAGCAGACACATTCCAACCAATCAGCATACCCTCCCCCCTCCTATAAAAAATCAAGGACGGCAGCCATCTTAGATTCATTCTGAAACTGCAGTGTTAGTTAGAGCAGGGAGAGTGCTGCTGCTGCTGCTGAATTAATAGGGAAATCGTTAGCTAGGCCAGTGTTCTGTGTCCACTCCAGTCCTCAAAGACTCATCTGCTGTAAGGACAGCATCCTGACAGCACCCCAAAAAAACTGATACATCAGTCTGCTTTTATTTTATTTTTTTCTATATATATATTGCAGTTGCCTACCTGTGTGTGAGAGGCCACAGGCCCACAGACTGTCCTGTGTGCACACCACTCATACAGGGTGGCACAGTACCTTACAGATAAAAAAAGTCATTTCATTTTTCCTCTGTAATATAATTGCAGTTGCCTGCCAGTGAGTGTCAGGCCCACAGACTGTACTGTGCCCACTGCCAGTGCCCACCACTCATATATCGGGTGGCACAGTAACTTGCAGATAAAAAAGTCATTTCATTTTTCCTCTGTAATATAATTGCAGTTGCCTGCCAGTGAGTGTCAGGCCTACAGACTGTACTGTGCCCACTGCCCACTACTCATATAGGGTGGCACAGTACCTTGCAGATAAAAAAGTAATTTAATTTTTCCTCTGTAATATAATTGCAGTTGCCTGCCAGTGAGTGTCAGGCACACTGACTGTACTGTGCCCACAGCCCACCACTCATATAGGGTGGTACAGAACCTTGCAGATAAAAAAGTCATTTAATTGTTTCTCTGTAATATAATTGCAGTTGCCTGCCAGTGAGTGTCAGGACCACAGACTGTACTGTGCCCACTCCCCATCACTCATACAGGGTGGCACAGTACCTTGCAGATAAAAAGACAGTTAATTTTTTCTCTGTAATATAATTGCAGTTGCCTGCCAGTGAGTGTCAGCCCCACAGACTGTACTGTTCCCACTGCCCACCATTCATATAGGGTGGCACAGTACCCTGCAGATAAAAAAGTCATTACATCTTTCCTCTGTAATATAATTGCAGTTGCCTGCCAGTGAGTGTCAGGCACACTGACTGTACTGTGCCCACTGCCCACCACTAATATAGGGTGGCACAATACCTTGTAAATAAAAAAGTCATACATTTTTTTCTCTGTAATATAATTGCAGTTGCCTGTCAGTGAGTGTCAGGCCCACTGGCTGTACTGTGCCCACTGCCCACCACTCATATAGGGTGGTACAGTACCTTGCAGATAAAAAAGTAATTTCATTTTTCCTCTGTAATATAATTGCAGTTGCCTGCCAGTGAGTGTCAGGCACACTGACTGTACTGTGCCCACAGCCCACCACTCATATAGGGTGGTACAGAACCTTGCAGATAAAAAAGTCATTTAATTGTTTCTCTGTAATATAATTGCAGTTGCCTGCCAGTGAGTGTCAGGACCACAGACTGTACTGTGCCCACTCCCCATCACTCATACAGGGTGGCACAGTACCTTGCAGATAAAAAGACAGTTAATTTTTTCTCTGTAATATAATTGCAGTTGCCTGCCAGTGAGTGTCATGCCCACTGACTGTACTGTGCCTACTGCCCACCACTCATATAGGGTGGCACAGTACCTTGCACGCATAGTACCACTAATCAAAAAAAAAATGACAGGCAGAGGCAGGCCACACCGCAAAGGCCATCTTGGTCGTGGTGCTGTGACTTCCTTTTGAACTAGAATAAGGCCCAGTGTTCAGAGGCCACGTACCCTGAACTCGAAAAATTCTGAGGACATAGTTGACTGGCTTACACAGGACACCGAATCTTCTACAGCTTCCGCTTGGAACCTTGACGCACCATCCTCCTCCAGCTCAGCTTCGGCACCTCTCAAGTTACCACTCGCCCGCCCACCGCCACCACCAACACTAGCACCACAGCCGCTTCACTTGATCTGTCAGAGGAGTTATTTACACATCAGTTGGAAGAAATGAGTGATGCGCAACCATTATTGCCAGAGGATGCAGATAACAGGGATATGTCTCAGTCATCCAGCATTACACACATGGACATACAGTGTGATGATGATGATGATGTTGTACCCGCTGCTGCTTCCTTTGCTGAGTTGTCAGATTCAAGTGAAGCAGTTGATGATGACGATGTGTCCGTGGATGTCACGTGGGTGTCCGCTCGAAGAGAAGAAAACAGGGGGAAAGTTCAGATGGGGAGACAGAGAGGAGGAGGAGACTAGTTGGAAGCAGGGGGAGGTCGTCGCAAGGAGCTAGTGGCACAGTCAGACAGCATGTATCGGCACCCGGGGTCAGCCAGACAGCATGCCAATTAACACATGCTGCTGCAACCACCAGAATGCCGTCATTGCAAAGCTCAGCAGTGTGGCATTTTTTTTTAGTGTCTGCCTCTGATAACAGCAATGCCATTTGCAACCTGTGCCAAAAGAAACTGAGTCGTGGGAAGTTCAATACCCACCCAGGTACAACTGCTTTGCGAAGGCACATGATCTCACAACACAAACGCCTATGGGATCAACACATGAGTACAAGCAGCACATAAACTTAAAGCCATAATCCTCCTCCTGGTCCAGCATCTGCCACATCAACCACTGCTGTTCTCCTTGCCCCCTCTCAACCACCAGCCACTCCACCTCTCACCTTCAGCAGTTCCTGCTCATCTGCCCACAGTCAGGTGTCTGTCAAGGAAATGTTTGAGCGGAGGAAGCCAATGTCACAGAGTCACCCCCTTGTCCGGCGTCTGACAGCTAGCTTGTCGGAACTCTTAGCCCGCCAGCTTTTACCATACAAGCCGGTGAAGTCTGAGGCCTTCAAAAAATTTGTAGCTATTGGGACACCGCAGTGGAAGGTACCCGGACGATTTTTTTTCACAAAAGGCAATCCCCAACCTGGACTCTATTGTGGAAAAGGAAGTCATGGCATGTCTGGCACACAGTGATGGGGCAAGGGTCCATCTGACCACTGATACCTGGTCTGCAAAGGGCAGGTATATCACGTACACTGTGCATTGGGTAAACCGGCTGATGGCTGCCAAGCATGGAATGCGTGGCTCTGCTTCAGAGTTGGTGACACCGCCACTCCTTGCAGGCAGGCCTGCTGCCACCTCCTCTACTCCTCCTACTCCATCCTCTTCGCTAACCTCCTCGGCTGAGTCCTCTTCTGCTGCTGCGTCTTGCTCCAAATCAACTGCACCTCCCCCAGCTCTCTGGGGGCTATTCCACATCCCGGATACGACAGTGTCACACCGTCTTGGGGTTGACTTGCCTGAAAGCAGAGAGTCAGACCGGACCAGCACTCCTGTCCACCCTGAAAGTACAGGTGGTTGAGTGGCTGACCCCTCACCAACTGGACATCGGCAAAGTGGTGTGTGACAATGGAAGCAATCTGTTGGCGGCATTGAATTTGGGCAAGTTGACACATGTGCCGTGCATGGCACAAGTGTTAAATCTGATCGTACAACGCTTTGTGCATAAGTACCCAGGCTTACAAGACGTCCTCAAGCAGGCCAGAAAGGTGTGTGGCCATTTCAGGCATTCCTACACGGCCATGGCGCACTTTTCCGATATTCAGCGCGAAACAACATGCCAGTGAGGCACTTGATTTGCGACAGCCCGACACGTTGGAATTCAACACTCCTAATGTTTGACCATCTGCTCCAACAAGAAAAAGCCATCATCGAGTATTTGTATGATTGGGGTGCTAGGACAGCCTCTGCGGATCTGGGTATTTTTTTGCCATGTTACTGGATGCTCATGCGCAATGCCTGTAGGCTCATGCGTCCTTTTGAGGAGCTTACAAACCTAGTCAGTCGCACCGAAAGCACCATCAGCGACCTCATCCCATTTGTTTTCTTCCTGGAGCGTGCTCTGCAAAGAGTGCTGGATCAGGCCGTAGATGAGTGTGAAGAGGAAGAGGAAGAGTTGTGGTCACCATCACCACCAAAAAAGGCATTATAATCATCGCTTGCTGGACATGCGGCAACGCTGAAAGAGGAGGCTGAGGAAGAGGAGTCAGAGGAGGAATGCGGTTTTGAGGAGGTGGAAGACCAACCACAGCAGGCATCCCAAGGTGGTCGTTGTTGTCACCTATCTGGAACCCGTGGTGTTGTACGTGGCTGGGGGGAAGAACAGACCTTCAATGAGATCAGTGAGGACGAGGAATGGGAGATGAGTAGCTCGGCATCCAACCTTGTGCAAATGAGGTCTTTCATGCTGTCATGCCTGTTGAGGGACCCTCGTATAAAAAGACTGAAGGAGAACAACCTGTACTGGGTGGCCACGCTACTAGACCCCCGGTATAAGCAGAAAGTGGCTGAAATGTTACCGAATTACCGGAAGTCGGAAAGGATGCAGCAGTTCCAAAACAAGTTAAAATGTATGCTTTACACAGCATATAAGGGTGATGTCACAGCACGACAGGAATCTAACAGGGGAAGAGGTGAAAGTAATCCTCCTCCTACCACGACCACGCCGGCAAGGACAGAACACTTTACAGATGTGTTGTTGATGGAGGACATGCAGAGCTTTTAATGTCCTACGCATCGCCACAGCCCTTCGGGGTCCACCCTCAGAGAACAACTCGACCGAAAGGTAGCAGACTATCTCGCCTTACCTGCAGATATCAAGACTCTGAGGAGCGATGAACACCCTTGACTACTGGGTGTGCAGGCTTGACCTGTGGCCTGACCTATCACAATTTGCGATAGAACTTCTGGCCTGCCCCGCTGCAAATGTCCTGTCAGAAAGGACCTTCAGTGCAGCAGGAGGTATTGTCACTGACAAGAGAAGTCTCCTAGGCCAAAAAAGTCTAGATTACCTCACTGATGAATGAGGCGTGGATACCGAAGTGACTGACAGTGTAGGATACATTTGACTAAAAAAGGTCTGATGAGATGCCTTGGGCTAAAAATCGTCCCCACGCTGCTGTATTTAATCTCTGCATGCCGGATGACTTGCATGACTTCTCGGCCACCAACTATGGTTCAAGCCGCAATGTTTTAGTACTCTTTCTGCCTGGAAAACATCAATTTTTCTGGCCTTTGGTGCTGGTTTGTGGCTGCAAAACCAAAACAAAAAAAAAAGGCACATACATGTGTCAATTCCCCTTCATGATCGTTACCTTGTTATGGTGAAGGGGCTGGCGTATCACAATGAAGCGATCACCTCTATGAGTGTGTTGGCAATGTTGGCACACCCCAGATGATAAGGTCGTTGCTTCATTGGGAACAGACTAAAAGCGATTGGCTGGATAATTTTTCATAGAAAAAACATTAATTTTCTTTGTGATCATCTAAGGTGATCATTAAAGCCTACTAGGACAACATTGGGCCCACACTGCAGAATCATTATTTTCTGGGTCACTTAACTGTCACTGATCTTCCTCAGCACGACCATAGGCTTTGAAAAACCGCCATCGCCTGCAATCTCCCAAACGTGCGCACGAGCACAGTCACTACACCAAGATTGACGCATAGAGGAATAAAATTTTGTCATGAGTGTGTCAACTATTGACAACTCTTTGCAGTGGTCTAAAATTTATTCGATACACTTCCCCTGATAGGGGACATAACAGGGATTAAACTGATAAGAATAGTACTACTTAACACACCACTCATATAGGGTGTCACAGTACATTTCACAGCGCACACGCAGTAACCTAAAATTCAAACGAAGCAGACCGAGCATGGGTCTTTTTCCATCTCCCGGTTCCAAAAATCTATCCACTACATCGGCAATGGCCCTGATAAGGGACAAAACAGAGATTAAACTGATAGGAATAGTACTTAGTTAACACTGGTTGCATTATTGACAAATTCCATTGCAAGTCGCCAAAATTAGAAGGAAGCGGACAGAGCAAACTTTTTTCTCTATCTCCCCATGCAAGGCTTCAATTCAATACACATCCCCTGATAGGGGACTTAACGAAGATTAAAATGGTCAGAATAGTAGTTCACACTATTTGTATTGGTGGAACAGTACATTGGACCGACCAATCATCTTTTTCCATCTCCTGCTTCCTAAAATCTATTCATGTCCCCTGATAGGGGACATAACAGGTATTAAACTGATAGGAATAGTACTACTTAACACACCACTCATATAGGGTGGCACAGTACATTGCACGGCGCACGCGCAGTGCCCCAAATTGGTAGGAAGAGGACGGACCAACCATCTTTTTCCATCTTCCGGTTCCTAAAATCTATTCCATACACCGGCCTCTGATAGGGGACAAAACAGAGATTAAACTGGTAAGAACAGATTTTTGTAATAAAAAAAAAAAGAGGACAGCCTCTGCGGAGCTGGGTATTTTTTGCCTGCGTTACTGAACACTCATGCACAATGGCTGTAGGCTCATGCGTCCTTTTGCGGAGGTGACAAACCTGGTCAGTCAAACCCAAGGCAACATCATCGACCTCATCCCATATGCATTTTTTCTGGAGCGTGACCTGCGAAGAGTGCTGAATCAGATGAGCATGAAGAGGAAGAGTTGTGGTCACCATCAACACTAGAAGCAGCTTTGTCGTCGTCGATTGCTGGACCTGCGGCAACGCAGAGAGAGGAGTCTGAAGAAGAGGAGTCAGAGGAGGAAGGTGGCTTTGAGGAGGTGGAAGACCAACCACAGCAGGCATCCCAGGGGGCTTGTTGTCACCTTTCGGGGTCCTTGGTGTTGTACGTGGCTGGGTGGAGGAAGAGACCTTCCATGACGTCAGTGAGGACAAGGAACGGGACATGGCTAGATTGGCATTCAACCTTGTGCAAATGGGGAGTTTGTGGTTCTGCAAATGGACTGTTTGCGGTTGTTTGCGGTGCTTTAAACGTGGAGTTTGGTCTGTCAGAGTTTGGTCTGTCACTGTGAAGCGGGCGTAACCCTTACACTACCTGATCGATACAACATCATACCTGATCGTATACACACACTGGATGTTTTAAGGCACGTTATTCCCAAAAATTTAGGAATGTTAGGTGATTTATGCCCTTTATGGATTAAAACCCGACTCTGCGTCAACTACGTAATTTTCCATGGGGGTTTTGCCATGGATCCCCCTCCAGCATGCCACAATCCAGGTGTTAGTCCCCTTGAAACAACTTTTCCATCACTATTGTGGCCAGAAAGAGTCCCTGTGAGTTTCAAAATTTCCCTGCCTATTGAAATCTATGGCGGTTCGCCCGGTTCGCCCGTTCGCGAACATTTGAGGTGGATCGCGTTCGTCGTTCGCGAACTGAAAATTTTATGTTTGCGACATCTCTAACCCACACTTGCTTGTGGATGCAATGCATATTTGACACAGCCCCATTCACTTCTATGGGGCTAGAGCTGCGTGAAAAACGCAGAATATAGAACATTCAAATTGTGAGCAATACACTAGCCAAGAGATAATGCAATTTTGACGATACACACTGTATTGACTTCCAGTAAGGTACTGGATACAGAAAAATACATATTATGGGCACTACACTAGACCAGAGATAAGATAATTTTGATGATACACACACTGTATTGACTTGCTGCAAGGTACTGGATACAGAAAAATACAGATTTTGGGCACTACACTAGCCCAGAAATAATGTATTTTTGACGATACACACTGTATTGACTCTCTGTAAGGTACTGGATACAGAAACATACAGATTTTGGGCACAACACTAGTCCAGAGATAATGCAATTTTGATGATACACCCTGTATTGACTTGCTGTAAGGTACTAGATACAGAAATATAAAGATTTTGGGCACTACACTAGCCCACAGATAATGCAATTTTACAATACACACTGTATTGACTACCAGTAAGGTACTGGATGCAGAAAAATACAAATCGTGGGCAATACACTAGCTAAGAGATAATGCATTTTTACAATGAATGCTGTATTGACTTCCAGTAAAGGTACTGGATACAGAAAAATACAGATTTTTGGCAATACACTAGCCCACAGATAATGTAATTTTTACAATGCACACTGTATTGACTTGCAGTAAGGTACTGGATACAGAAAAATACAGATTTTGGGCACTGCACTAGCCCAGAGATAATGTAATTTTGACAATAAATATTGTATTCACTTTCTGTAAGGGACTGGATACAGAAACATACAGATTTGGGGCACTACACTAGCCCAGAGATAATGTAATTTTGATGACACACACTGTATTGACTTGCAGTAAGGTACTGGATACAGAAAATACAGATTTTGGGCACTACACTAGGTGAGAGATAATTACATTTTTAATATTCACACTATATTCGGATGTAGTTCTATATTGGATACAAATTTGTCCAAAATAAAATATTTTCTCTGCTGTAATACTGTATATACGGTTGCGGCCTAAACATACACACAGATGTGCTCAAAACTAGTTAACTATGGCAAAAATAGAAATCTCTCTCTGCTGGAGTAATTAATATAACGGTTGTTGATTGAATGCACACACAGATGTGGCACAAGTTAGGTTAATTTCCCCCCCAAAAAAAATTTCTCTGATGGTGCAGTGTATATCGCAGTTCCAAGCACACTGTAGTGAATAAGGCCCATTTTATAATGTCTGCCCAACACACTGCTTTATGATGGCATATTGTAGATGTCACTAATCTGAAATCTTTCTGTCTTTTAGAAGTTTGGGTAGTTAAAAAAGCTAAAAAAGCGATTTTCCTTCCTGATGATGCCTGTCCCTGATAGTGCTGAAGCAAACCCCTTCTTAAAAAAAAAAAAAAAAAAAAAAAGGTGCTGCACTGCTTTCAAACACACACTGTAGTCCTTAAAAGACTGTTAGGTCTTTTAATAAGGTCTGTGTAAAATCAGTAACTTTAGAGCAAACGCTATCTGTCCCTGCCTACTGTCTGCTCTCCCTGACGCTGAATGAGCCAAGCGCCGGACCTCAGCTCCAATATGAAATTATATCACGTATTCGGCCAGCCAATCAGTGAAAGGCTTACAGTTAACATGGCTATGGCCTTACACTGAGGGAATTACTTAGCTGGACCTTGATTGGCTGCTTGGAAGGCACCAAACGTGCGAGGAGGAGACTTGAACAATGCGACAAATTCACTTGGTGCTCGGCCAAGTAAAGCCGAATGCCGAGCATAGCGATGCTCGAGCCGGACCAATACTCGGCCGAGCATGCTCGCTCATCACCAGTGACCACTCTTTGCTTTCAAAACAGTATCAGTTCTTCTAGGTACGCTAGCACAAAGTTTTTGAAGGAACTTGGCAGGGCGGTTGTTGTAAAGATCTTGGAGAACAAACCACAGATCTTCTATGGATTTCGGATTTCGGCTTGCTCAAATCCTTCTGTCACTTCATGTAATCCCAGACAGACATAATTATGTTGAAATCAGAACTATGTGGGGGCCAAATAATCACTTCCAGGACTGCTTGTTTTTCTGTAGTTTGATGATAGTTGTTATTGACATCAGCTATATGTTTGGGATCATTTTCATGCTGCAGAATAAATTTCAAGTATTAACACTTCTATTTTTGAAGCCTTCTTCTTTTGAAGCATTTTCCACTCCTGGCTAAAACATTTAAACAGTACAGTATATGTTAAACATTGGACTAAAAAGTGATATGAACACAACTTAAGTATTAGGGTGCATATGACTTTTTGATCGCTTGCTATTACACTTTTTGTAATGTAAGGTGACAATAATTACCTTTTTCAAACCGTTTTTATTTTTTATAGTGTTCACCTGAGGGGACAGGTCATGTGATATTTTTATATAGCAGGTTCTTATGGATGTGGCAATACCTAATATGTCTACTTTTTTATTTATTTTACACATTTGTTTTACACAATAATATCATTTTTGAAACAAAAAAAAAACATTTTGGTGTCTCCATAGTCTAAGAGTCAAAGTTTTCTTTATTTTTTGGGCGATTGTCTTAGGTAAGGTATAATTTTTGCGAGATGAGATGACGGTTTGATTGTCACTATTTTGGGGTGCATATGACATTTTGATTGCTTGCTATTACACTTTTTGTTATGCAAGGTGACAAAAATGGCTTTTTGATCCCGTTTTTTTATGGTGTTCACCTGAGGGGTTAGGTCATGTGATATTTTTTACAGCAGGTTCTTATGGATGCGGTGATACCTAATATTTCTACTTTTTATTTAGTTAAGTCTTACACAATAATATCATTTGTGAAACAAAAAAAGAAATCATTTTAGTGTCTCCATAGTCTGAGAGACATATATTTTTAAATTTTTGGGCAATTTTCTTAAGTAGGGGCTCATTTTTTGCGGGAAGGGGTGATGGTTATATTGTTACTATTTGGGGCGCACACCTTTTGATCTCTTGGTGTTGCACTTTTAGTGATGTAAGGTGACAAAAAGTTTTTTAGCACAGTTTTTATTTTATTTTTTTGACGGTGTTAATCTGAGGGGTTAGGTCATGTGATATTTTTATAGAGCCAGTCTATACGGAAACGGGGATACCTAATAAGTCTACTTTTCTTTTTTTCCTATTTTTAAAAAAATATATACTTTATTTTGGGAAAAGGATGCTTTTTTTGTACTTGAAACTTTTAATTTTTTTGTAAAACTTTATTTGTTAACTATTTTTTCACTTTATTTATTGTCCCACTCTGGGACTTTAACTTTGGGGGTCTGATCCCTTTACATTGCATCACAATAATTCTGTATTGTGATGCATTCGCTGTAAGTGTATTACAGACTGTAATACGCTTACAGGCTGCTTGCCTGTGAGATTAAGGGTGCTGGATCTCAAAGGCTCTTCCGGAAGGCAGCCACGATGTCTAAGTAAGGCATCGGGCTATGTTCCCTTCCATTGGGTCACCGTCAAAGCAGCACGGGGCCCGATAGGAGCTCCGATCCCCACATGGACATCGCACATGTCAGTGCTGATCACAGACATTAAGGGTTAATGCGCCGGCATCAGTGATTTACACAATGCCAGCGCATGCAGCAGGGGTTCGGCTATCAGTGACTACCGGACCACTCCCGCGGATCGGGTGAGCGCATCTTGTGCACCTGCCCGATCAAAGCGCCGCACATGTACGGCGCTGGTCCTTAAGGGGTTAAACTAGACAACATAACGTATATAAATATTACAGTATTAAATATAAAAGTTATATATGAACAGCAACCTTTGTTTTAGTACTTTGTAAGCATTTCGATTTTGCCGTGTCAACTAAGTTTCAGATCTACTTACTGATTGAGAAGTACACCAGTCATATCCAATATTTATGTTAATGACACAGTAATCTCATTATATGTATGTTATAGGTTTCTAAATAAAACTTACTTCTTAACAACTTAGTATGAGGGTTTTAATACTTCAAGAAAATTGCAGTATTCAAATAACGCTACAGTTCAAAAGGTCTTCCCAAGTAAATTAGATAGGTTTGCACCTTCAGCAAATACATGGCATTAATAATGTATTTCTAATAATCTGTATGCACTAAAAACGTGGCAAAATGTCATAGCTTGATTTACTTGTAAAATATTTTTATTTAAAAATAAATTAATATTGTTGAAGCTTTTTCATGTTTTATAAGGGCTTTGAAAAATGTGAAAGCTAAGATCAGGCCTCACAACGTTTTACATACAGTTAGTGGTACTTTATATACCTGAAAGCAATATGATTAGACATGAGCAAAGTTTTCAAAAATTCAATTTGGAAGTTTAAAGCACGTTAAAAATCAGCTATTTACTGGCTGCAGGGAGCCTGTTTATCTGTGTATATCACGGTGCTGTGCCGAAACATGCATGGAAAGTCTGCTGTGGTAGTGAAACAGTTATTGTGTGTCAGTATGACAGGCCGGTGACAGGCGTAATTCTTAGAGCCACTTCACACATCCCTTATTTGGTCAATTATGGGGTAAAAACTAACCAAATAACTGAAGTGTGAACTCAGCCTTACAGGTCAATATTAGTGTCAGGTATAAAGGACTATGCAGTGGCCTAAGATTCTACTATAGAGTGAAAGAGCGCACTCCTTTTACGCCATCAGCTGATTCCACATAGATTTCTAAACAACCTGTTCTGTTACACGCTATACAAGTAATGGCCCCATGAGTGGAGAGGATATCGGCAGTAAGTTTGTTTTGACGTCACTGTTGTTTTCTACCTGCTTCTGATCCATCACAAGAACAACCCCAAAAAAACAGATCCTATATTAGGTAAAAAAAAAAAAAAAATAGGATTGGATGCAAAACATAGATGACATGTGATTGGAATATTTTCATGTCTTTTTTGTTTTGTACCCACTCCTGCTTTTCGCTTCTAAATCATAAGCAAATCCTGATGCAAAATAGGGACCGTGTGATAGAGGCCTTATAGATGCTCCAAAGAAAGGATCTGTGTTATTCAATTTTGTGTCCTTCTGACAGATCAGAAGAAGTGTAAAATAAATGGTGATGCCAACAAGGCCAAACAGGGACACCAGTAGCACCATCACAGAGGGTGGCAAAAGCGACAAAGTGGGGAGGGTAACAACCTCATGAGGAGTCAACAAAGTGGCCCAGTCACAGAGTGGAGAGGGTGGCAACTGCATGAGCAGTCAACACAGTGGCCCAGTCACAAAGTCGTAAGGGCGGCAACTGCACAAAGAGTGAACACTGTGGCCCAGTCACAGAGTTAGGAGGGTGGCAGCCACATGAGCAGTCAACACTGTGGCCCAGTGACAGAGTAGTAAGGGTGGCCACTTTAGTGAACACCAGCAAGTTTGGGTTCACCGGATTCACCGGGTTCAGCCAAACTTTGTCGCAAAGTTCGAGTTTGGGACTCGAACTTGACCCGAACTTGACCCCGAACCCCATTGAAGTCAATGGGGACCCGAACTTTGGGGCACTAAAATATCTCTGAAAAATTAATGGAAAGGGCTAGAGGGCTGCAAAATGGGGATAAGAGCTGGACAATTGCCATGCAAACAAATGTGGATAGGGAAATGACTTAAAATAACATAAAATACTTAAAAATTGAAAATAATAATCTTGAACTAGGAGGAGGAGGTCCATATGGAGTAGGAGGTTGAGGAGGCGGTGGACATGGTGGTGTAGGTGGAAGCAGTGGTGGAGGAGGTAGTCGCCAAAAACACTGTTTTTTGTTTTTACCTTTTTATTTATTTGGGTAGACCACAAAACATTGGGAAATATAGAAAAGAAAACAAAGAAAGGCTGGTATACATGTCTATTCTGCACAAGGTACGGACGAGGCCTGTGGGATCCATGCCTGGTTTATTTTAATGAACGTGAGCTTGTCCACATTGGCTGTGGACTGGAGGCTGCGCTTGTCTGTGATATCCAGTGAAGGCCGCAAATGAACTTTATGGCAAAAATAAGTGTTTTTTTCACCAACAATATCACAATTGTATTTATTGGTTATATTTCAATCTCAGAAATACAGTGTAGGCTGCAAACGTACTTTTAAGCGAAAAAATATATAATTTGTCCCCCAAACAGATGGATTTACTGAATTGATTACACTGTCACATATACAGCACAGGGGTACTTTACAGAAAAAATTGTGGATATGTCACCCCCTGGGTCCATATATTATTTTCCCTTCCCTGGCACATATGCAGTGCAGGTGCACTTTAAAAATAGGTATATGTCTCCTACTGAACTACACGAACAGGATTAAATTGTTGTCCCTGGCAAATTATTGTCCTTGGCAATATTGTCACTTGCACAAAATGGCCGCCAATGCCAACCTAACTAACAGACAGATTAAAACTTATTTTTCTTTGTCACTGGGCTCAGGGCAGGGTACAAAAATGTTGCATTGCACCCACAAAAAATTGATGTAGATCGCAGACTTAACACCAAGCTCTGATATCAGATTATTTCCTAATCTCTCCCTCACAGCAGCGGCATTCTGTTCCTACACTAGTAAGAGCTGATGTGACGTGCAGTGCTACGTGACTCCAGCTTATATAGAGGCTGGATCACATGCTGCACTGGCCAATTACAATGTGATGGCTTCTAAGGGCACACATCTTAAACGCTTGTTGATTGGCTGCCCTGCAACTTTTCAACAAGCATTATTAAATGGCAGAACAATGGACTCGAACCCAAACTTTTACAGAAATGTTCGGGTTCGGGTCAGGGTACCAAAACCCTAAAGCCACCACATGTGGAGTCGACACAATGGCCCAGTCACAGAGTGGGGAGGGTGGCAAATGCACGAGGAGTCAACATAGTGGCCCAGTCACAGAGTGAGGAGGTGGGGGCAACAGCAGTGGCAGTAACAGCACAAGATGGTGAGTGGTAGTAGGAGAAGATGGCAGTAGAGGCTGCAGGTGTATGGCATCAGTCGGATGGCAGCATCAGAATAGTTGCTGAATCATGTGGTCAGAAGTATTAGGCCATTTTTCTCAATGTTTTGGTTTGGCACCATAAATTATCTAGTCTGATGCATCAGGCACTGGTGTGTGGAAATCCTGACTAGTCCACTCCGAATTCATCTTTACAAAGGACAGTCTCTCAACATACTCTGTGGAAAGGTGAGTTCTCTGCGGGTAACTATGCCCCGCCGTACTAAACACCCACTCTGATGCCACACTACTGGCCAAGCAGGAAAGCTTATCCACTGGAAACTTGGCCACTTGTGGCCAAAAATCAAGTTTGGTTGCCCAGTAGTACAGGAGATATTGGATCTTGAGTGGCAGGGTGCAGTCCAAATATGCCACCATCTGCTGGTTCAGGTTCTGCTCCATGTCATGTCATGTTGCTGCTTGCTGAAGAAAACTGCTCATCATACACTACATACTTAAGTTGCTGCAAATGGAGATCGTGCTGCTCCTGCCTCCCATGACCATTTATAGCAGTGGATGGTGCACTTAGAGGGTCAGGCCTCCTTGAGGATGGGCGATGGTGCTCGTAGGCAGTGACAAACCGCTTACACAGCAAGTCTCTGCAATAGTCTATTTTTACATCTCTCTCAGAAGGTTGTGGGGGTCTAACAATTTGGATAGCCAGTAGTCATGCCTTTCGAAGCCTGAAAATGTGGCTGTCAATAAGCATACAATAAAGCTTGTATCTGGCCACTTAAGCAAGGCCAGGGCCTGTTGGCGGACGGGTCATCTGCATTATCTTTGTTGTTGTCCTCAAGCTCCTCATGCTCCTCCTGCTTTGCCTGCTTCTCTCCGGCCGCTTAGGCAGATAAACCATCTAGTTATGTATAGAATTCCTGGAAGTTTATATACTCCTCCTTGTTCTTATCCTTCATAGGGCTCAGGTGGCTGTGAGATGTAGGTGCCACATTTTCTGTCCCCTCGCCAATCAGATTTGTCAGCATCCCCCCAGGACATGAAGGAGTGGAATGACATCATTCATCCTGTAGTTCTGTTGACTGACAAATAAAGTGGCCTCCTCAAAGGGCCTGAGCAAAGGGCACATGTCATGCATGAGCTGCCACTGGCTAAAGTGGAAGTTACACTGGGGAGTAGACCGGTCCTCCTGCTGAATTAAAGCCAGCTCTGCCACCAGGATTGACCCTATTAAGCCATAAATACTGGCTGGTAGGGCTCATTATGCTGTGTCACGGTGCAGTTCACTGTGACAGTTTTGGCCATGCTCTCTTGCGTACTGGCTACAGACCGAAACCTGTATTTTGCTGGTTGCTTGGGGCTGCGTGCTGGCTTTGGTGTCTTGTGTGAACTATGCCTGTGTACTCTCCGTGTCTGTATCACTGTGCAGTTCCTGTCTCTGTTGCCATGTAGGCTGGCTGCAGGCTCCATGGCATACTGTCTCCTGGGTATGCTGGTTGCTTGGGACTGAGTGCTGGCTGCCGTGTGTGTGTGAACTGTGGCCTGTGTTCGTGGCTTCTGTGTCTGCATATCTGTGGTTCCTGTCTCTGGTTTTGTGCTGGCTGCATGAGCTTTGTGTACTGGCTGTGGGTGTTCCCATGCATGCTGGTTCTGCGATGCGTGCTAGCTGTGGCCTTGAGTGTGAACAGGGACTGAGTTTGGATTCACTTGTGATTGTATGTTCTGTGCTTCTTTTTAATCCTGGTTTTGATGGGGTTAAATTTCTATGGTCTGTTCCTGGGTGTGGCTTATCAGGTTCCCTGTTTATTACAGCTATATCTACATGTATCTGTGAACTGTGGGGCTTGAGGTCAGTCTGTCCTGTGCCTTACTGGGTGTAGCTCCTTGCTGCTGACCCAGGAGGTCAGTCTATCTTATGTCGTGCTAGGTGTAGCCCCTTGCTGCTCACCCAGGAGTGTCAGTCCTTCCTGTAACCTTATTGGGTGTAGCCCTTGCTGCTTACCCAGGGGGTTTTGCAATCTTCCCTTGTTTGCGGTGTCGCCTGTTAATGCATTGTTGATGTTATATCCTTGTCTGATCTTCTGTACCTATTCTGTTCCATGTCTAGCCTAGCAGTACACTACTGTGTCTGATAGCTTGGCAGTGCTTAACTGCTTCTGATCCTGCCTGTTCTGTGTCCAGCCTGGCAGTGCCTACTACTTCTGATCCTTTTCCTTTGTCCAGCCTGGCAGTGCCTACTGCTTCTGATCTAGTCCGTTCCTTGTCTGTCCTGCAGTGCCTTACTGCTTATGTTCCTGTGTTTTTCCTGCCTTCATCAGAGGGATCCTGGGTTCTCCGGAGGGAGGATCTCTAGTCTGTGTGCAGCTCTGCCTGAGACCGTCATGCTTCCATTCCGCATGAGGTCCAGGCATCTTCTTCTGTGCTGGTTCCCATTTGTCTTGTTGTCTCATCCATGTCCTGTGTTTCTATGGGTTCCAGTTCTGCTTGCACAAGAGTGGTTCTATGCAGGTAGTGGACAAGTGTACCAGGACCTTACTAGAGGTGTGACCAGTGTGCCCTTGGCCCAGTTCATCCCCACCATCAAGGGCTCTGTGAGGAATGGGCCTCACTGGCTCTCTGCCCTCTGGGTTTTGCCTCTGGTCTGCTGGTGCACTTGGTTCTGTGGTAGTGTTACCACTATTGCTTAACCTGCTTACTGTCATGTGCTTTTATTACATGTATTATGTTGGCCCTTGGTCTGAATCTTGCCTGTGTCCTGTTTGCTAGACATCCCGGAGGTCTGCCTTGGCCCTCTGGCACGTGACATGCTGATTAAAACAATGCCTTTCTTTTATATAGTGAGGACTAGAATTGATAAAAATTTGGGGAGAATTGTAGAGGTTTACAGCTATAGGGAGAGAGCAATAAGGAGAGAGAAACTGCTAATAGATAGGTCTGCATAGGCACTGAATATTACCCATACAATTGCAAACTTATGTTCAGCCTCCCTTCGTGACTCTATCCTTGACCAAAAAGGGGGTTTGATGTCTGTGTATAAATACCTATTAGAGGCTCAATATTACTTGGTCAATGATGTGGTGTGATTAGGGATTGGGGATAGGACCTATAGCTGTGCAATATATTTGCTTAAACATACCATATTCTGATGGTCAGCATGACAATGAAGGCTGTTTCCTGTGGGACGTATAGCTATCTTTATTAACATAGATACGTCAGAGTTTAACAGCTTCACTGATCTGCACATTCCCAACACTGTATCTAGCCTAAGATGTGAAAAAACAAGCCACAGGGGCATCACTACTAATGCTTTATGGATCAGTTCATATTGCTTATTTTCAAAATATATTCTGTAGATTTGGTGGTGTTTAGAGTGTTGGGTGATATGTACCCCTTTTTTCTTTCACACTACCCCTGCACTGCATACCTGACTGGGAAATATATTCTGCACGCTGGTAGACGCGATGCTAATGGCATTCTCACCTGACACCGGGGCCTCAGTGGAAGCACAAGGCGAAGGCAGAGGAGGAGGAAGAAGTCACCAACATGGCTACGGCATTACAGTGAGGGCAGTACTTACCTGCATGTTTATTGGCTGCGTAGCCGGGAGGAGACTTGGGCATTGTGCTCGAGCACATGCGGTATTTGGCCAAATACCGCCATGTGCCGAGCATAGCGATGCTTGCTAAAAACTAGTCACAACAGCATAACAAAAAAAACTAAATTTTGAGGCGTAAAAAATTTTCTTGGATTCGGGGCTGTTTTTTTACACATGTATTTTGATTCAAGTCTCCTCACCGCACTTTTCTTGGCTGCCAAAAAACGTGCAGATGAGTACTACGCTCACTGTAATGCCATAGCCATGTTGGTTACTGGCATGACAGTGATTGGCTGGCCGAAACGCGTCATCGGGTGCTATATAGCCCCTGATGGTGCGTGTTCGGCTTAGTCTTAGTCAGGGAGAGTTGTGCATAGGAAGGGACAGATAGTGAAGTCAGTGATATTGGACTATTTTTATTAGAAAAACTTTTCAGAGACCCAAAAGTCCTTTTAAGGACTATTGTGTGTGACAGCAGCAATATATATCTGTAGCACAACCTCCGCTAAATTGCTAAAACTTTACATACCCCAAAGTCCTTTTAGGGACTATTGTGCGTGAAAGCAGCAATATATTTTTTTAGCGCATCCTGCGCTAAATAGCTTCTAGTAGGCTGCTGCAGGCAGTTAAATTATCTGCGCTACATCTCCTGTGTAAAGTGTGCGCATCCCAAAAATATCTGTGACATCCAGTGAACTTTTTCCATAGACGGAGTCCTCTAAGAAAAGTGACATTAGCTGTGCCACATCTGCAGTGTAACGTGTTCACTGAAAAAAGTTATCAGTGACATACTGTACAGTGTACTTTTTAATAGACGGTGTCCGCTTCTGACAGTGAAATTACCAGTGCCACATCTCCAGTGTACCGTGTGTGCTGATAAAAATGTATCTGTGACATACAGAGTACTTTTTCAATAGACGGTGTCCGCTTCTGACAGTAACATTACCAGTGCCACATCTCCAGTGTACCGTGTGAGCTGAAAAATGTCTCTGTGACATACAGTGTACTTTTTTCAATAGACGGTGTCCTCTTCTGACAGTGACATTACCAGTGACACATCTAAAGTGTAACGTGTGTGCTTAAACAATTTATCTGTGACATACAGTGTACTTTTTCAATAGAAGGTGTCCGCTTCTGACAGTTATAGTATGGGCTGTAAAACAACAGCTAAAGTACGCTTTTTCCTCCTCCACACTAAATTATTAAAACTTCACCTTTATTAATTCACCATTAATAACTAAATCTAACAAATTAGTAAGACACCTAAACTCTGACAGAGATTCTATATACGCTTAGGTGGCGTCTGTGGCTGCGCACTGCCACTTGCACTTGTATTCCTATTAGCTCTCCTATCTATACTCAACCAATATTGCTCACTACCTGGGCTAAAGCATAACTCAGAAGCTGCCCCCCAACATGTTTCGCCGGATGACCGGCTGGGCAGTCTGTGAATCTGAGCTAGCGAGGATTAGATCTTTTAGTGCCTCTGTTTGTGACATCATTCCTAATGAGCCAATCCTGATCGCTTAGGCAAAATTGTTCTTCAATTTTAGCGCATGCGTTAGATCTTATACATTTATTGTTTCCTCTTTGCCTATTGCGCATGTGTTAGGACTTAGTCTCCATTCCTCTGGAGTTAACTCCTAGTGCGCATGTTCTTAAACTTAGTGTGATTTCCATATAACTACTACGCTTTCGCTAGGATTTTCTTAGTTCGTTCTTCCTTTTTGCGCATGCGCTAGATCTTATATATTTATTCTTCGCCTATTGCACATTCTGCCCTGGGACTTAGATTTTTTTAGGTACCATACTAAATTCAATAGATCTGGAATAACGAGAAATTAGGGACAGAGCACTTCCATTGACTACCAGCCAGGATTCTCAAAAGCACAAATTGCTAAGGCTCATTAGTTAAAATTGATGTCTTATTTGGCTTTATTCCAACATGTTGGTAACCTTTCATGATTCTGTAGATTATATGAATCCTCTCTTTGGTTTCTCATTTTTTAAGAATATATATTGTATGTTTTTTTCAACAGATTATATCCTTCCAATTCATGCTATTTTACTCTATTGTCTGTTATAGACATGTTGGGCACAGGGGATCTTCTTTATATAAATGAAGAATAAGTAAAGCCTTCATTAAGGCCTTTAGGGTTTAGACTTTGCAGGCGGGTTTTCTCTTGTTGGAGTCTTCTATCAATATCTCCTTGGCTGGGTCCTCTCTTAATTTTCTGAATCCCACAGATCTTCAATTTAGTGACATTTCCTTGATGTTGCTGTCTTATATGTCTTGAAAGTGGTGTATCTGCTGCTGTATTAATTTTACTAAAATGTCCAGATATCCGCCTTCTCAGTTCTTGAGTGGTCTTTCCCACATAGATTTTTGGACAGTCACACTTTATTGCATATACCACACCTGTGGTTTTGCAATTTATAAACTCTCTTATCTGATAGTTTTTGCCATTCACCGGATTGGTAAATTCCTTTGAAGGTTTCATATGTTTACAGAATACACATTCTCCACAGGGTACAACCCCTTAGTACTCAACCAGATGGTAATTGGTGTCTTTTCTTGCTGAAAGTGACTATGTACTAGAATATCCTTCAAATTTTTCCCTTGTCTATATGTTATTGCCAGATTTGAGGGGAATAACATATAGACGAGGAATGGAGACTAAGTCCTAATGCATGCGCAATAGGCAAAGAGGAAACAATAAATGTATTGGATCTAACGCATGCTCTAAAAAGGAAGAATGATTTTGCCTAAGTTCGGAAACATGCGCAGTAAATGGAATGAAACAGGATAGATATTCTAAGTTCTGGCACATCAAAAGAATAGATGGATAAGGATAGTATTGCTAAGATACAGCGATGAGGATTGGCTTATTAGGAATGATGTCACAAACAGGGCAATAAAAGATCTAGTCCTCGCTAGCTCAGATTCACAGGATGCCCAGCCCTGAAGATGCCAGTCATCCAGCGAAACATGTCAGGGGCAGCTTCTGAGTTATGTTTTAGCCCAGGTAGTGAGCAATATTGGTTGAATATAGATAGGAGAGCTAATAAGAATACAAGCGCAAGTGGCAGAGCGCAGCTGCAGATGCCACTAAGTGTATATAGAATCTCTGGCAGAGAATTATAAGCATATACGGTGCTGAATTACTAGCTCACCCTGATAGTTTTAACGTTTAGGTTTCTCACTAATTGGTTAGATTTAGGTATTAATGGTGAATTAATAAAGGTGAAGTTTTAATAATTTAGTGTGGAGGAGGAAAATGTGCACTTCAGCTGTTTTAATACAACCCATACTATAATTGTAACTTCAAACGCTGCTCCTCCACAATAGGGTTTTTGTGACTGTGCAACATCTGAAGTGTAACGTGTGCGCTGAAAAAATGTATCTGCGACATACAGTGTACTTTTTCAATAGACGGTGTCCGATTCTGACAGTGACATTACCAGTGCCACATCTCTAGTGTAACGTGTCCGCATAAAATTTTTATCTGTGACATACAGTGTATTTTTTCCTTAGACGCTGCATACAGTGACATTACCAGTGGTACCTCTCCTGTTTAACGTTTCTTCATCCCCAATACCTGTGACATTCCCTGTCATTTTTTATTAGCCGCTGGTGACAGCATTGACATTATTTGCGCAATATGTCCTGTGTGACCTTTCCACATTCCAAATACCTTTTTAAATTTTTTTGCGCATACACTTCCAAATCCTAAGCTATTGTATGCTACTAAAGCATATAGCGTATAACATTTGATATGAAGAAGGCGAGCAGTAAGGGACGGGGAAGTGGCCGTGATGCTGATGTTGCACGCAGACACCGTGGCTCTGGGCGCGTTGAAACTGTGCTTGTTGCCAGAGCACAAGAAAAACAATCATCCACGATACCTAGCTTCATGTCACAGTTTTCAGGGGCGGTTCAGAACACCACTCTTGAAGTCAGACCAGTGCGACCAGGTGGTCGGTTGGATTGCAGCAGATAATGCTTTTAGTCGGTTAAGCACCACTCTGTCTTCCACCAATTCCTGTCTCAGCAGCCAAGGCCCTCGCATGTAATGTTTTACAAGGTCAGCTCACCTGCAGGCCCTCACCTACAACCTTTTAGAGGGTCAGCTCACCAGCAGGCCCTCAACTACAATCTTTACAGGGTCAGCTCACCTGCAAGCCCTCACATATAATGTTTTACAGGGTCAGCTCACCAGCAGGCCCTCACCTACAACCTTTTAGAGGGTCAGCTCACCAGCAGGCCCTCACCTACAATCTTTTACAGGGTCAGCTCACCTGCAGGCCCTTGCATACAATGTTTTACAGGGTCAGCTCACCAGCAGGCCCTCACCTACAATCGTTTACAGGGTCAACTCACCTGCAGGCCCTCACATATAATGTTTTACAGGGCTAGTTCACCAGCAGGCCCTCACCTACAATCTTTTAGAGGGTCAGCTCACCAGAAGACCCTCACCCGTTATGTTTTAGAGGGTCAGCTCAGCATGCCCTTGCTCCTAATGTTTTTGATGGTCACCAGCAGACCATCAATCATAATTTTTCAAGGGTGTGTATGATGCCCCCCTTTATGTGTAACAAAGGGTGTATTGGAGTGCCGTTTCCTTGAAATTGTTGGCAGCTCTTTCACTTGTGCATAGGCTTTATGAGTGTAGTGGTCCCTGAATGAGGCCCTTCTTTATGTGATATACAGGTTGTATCGGAGTGCCTCTTGCAATTTTTGGCAGCACTTGAAATTAATATACAAGTTAGTACACAAAAAATAATGTTTCCCAACAATTTTTTCCTCTAAAATCGATTTTATCTTTGGTTTTGTGCGTATTATTGTCAGTCTGTAAAAGTCTGTAAAAGTGGCATACTACTCGGACAACATCATTCCCAGCAGCGACCTGGGATTTCAAGATGCATCCAGACATTCTCCTCATGCTGTTCCTGAACCATTTCAGTGGGGTATCCATCAATTTCTGACCTTTTCCTATGAACCAGGCACCCTCCCCTCTTCAGAGCAGTGGGGTGCCTGGTTTGATGCTGGGGTTCTCCCATTGAATTCCATTATACTCGGCATCCCAATGTGTTCAACCCGAGCACCTGAGCACTTGACCTTTTTTTCATGTGTGTTCTATGAAGCATTTTTCGGCAGATTTTTTACTTTATTAAAGTCTATAGTACTTTTTCCACAAGCGTATGTGCACATTTCAAATGGTGCATTTTTTCCCCATTAATGTCAATGGGAAATCAGCTCTGATTCTGCCCCAAGATAGAGCATGCTGCTTCTTTTGTATATGCTTCTTTTATATGTGTAAAAAATAAGCAAGTGCTGCTTCCCATTGAAATGGGTTTTTTGAGACATTTTTGGAGAAGATTTGGAGCTGATTTTGAATTGGAAATGCTCCAAATTCCGAGCCAAAAAAACTCCATGTGAACTGACCCTATAATGCTACTTTCACACTTGCATTGCTAATTCCAATATTGATATCCGGCAAAGGATCAGTTTTGATTTTGCATATCAGGGTGCATCTGTCACGGTGGGGAGTGGGGGAAACTCCCCACCGAACATGGTCGGAAATGGGAATAGAAACAAGGCCAGAACCAAGGGATAAGGGAGCAAGACACCTTCTAATGCAACCCTCATCCTAGCCCTGACTCCTAACCATATAAGCAAACCCAGATAGTAGGCGGGCTCATATACAGGAACCTTGGACCCTAACTCACCTGATGATCCCTAAAAATAAAGTCAGGGACTAGAGATGACCTGTTTCTCCAAAACACGGACAAACAGGAGTCTCCATAGGCCTAGTAGGAAAACCAACTGGATTGGTAGGTAAGAACCCAGTGAAAGTACTGCACACTGCAACAACATGCACTTACCTGCTGCAGAAACAGGATGTAACACCAACACCAATAACTACCTGGACCCACTTGCAAACCGGATACATGACGACACCAGGCAGAGATGCTCACTGACTTGTAGTCCCTCTCCGGGGAACCCAGGATCCTTATTATCGAAGGCACAGACAGACAGGGGAACGTCTATCATCCAGGCAAGACAATACACTCTAATGACAGTCCAGACATGGAACAACAAATAGACATACATCAGACTCGGAACATATACTAGAGAAGGTTGGGTAGAATACATAGAAACATAGGGAAGACATTGGTGAAAAACTAGGAGGCCCTCACACTGGACAGATGGAATATCCAGGACTTGAGCTAGTCTCCAGCACCAATCAAGGCTGGAATACAACTGACCTCATGCTCACAGTAAAAGCATTAGTAGAGCCATGAAACCACACCCAGATCCACACCTTAATCCCATAACCACCAGACTCGGGAGAGGCCAGGAAACAGGAGCAGTGCACACACATGCAGAAACAACACATTGCCCCAGGCAACTGCATGCACGGCAGACGTGTCACGGCAAACTACACCAGGACCGAGACGTAGCCTTCACAGCATCCGTTCCATTAGGTTGTGTGAAATCAAAATTGAAAAATACGTATCCGTCACTAAGTACATTGAAAGTCAATGGGTGATAGTTTTACAGCGCTTCTACAGACAGAAGTGTTGTTTATCTTTTTCTGTGATACTGAGCTTCTGACTATTCCCTGAAATGTTTTAACTTTTATACTGTTTAAACAAAGAGCTTCAATCACTAGTGGAATATAGCCAGTGCATGCACGCTATAATTGTCAATGTGTACGTGTTGCTATCTGCATATCTTCACGGACCATGAATCGGTCAAGTCCCAGATCCGTAATGAATCTGAATCCCAAAACAACCTTGACTAAATATGCAAAGTCTAGTTCTCTTGCACAGCAATTTTAAGCAAATCTTCATTTCATTCACAAGTCATGATGGTTCTAATAGACAAAATGGAGTTGTCAAATGATCAGAAATTACATATTCACAGTTTAATAGCTCATACTTTAATTCCCTCTTGAGAGTAATGAATTAATTCAGCCATTACTTGAATTTTTTTCCTCAAAATAAAAATACAGCCACAAAATGGGATATCTTTAAAACCATCCCAAAATGTAATTGTGAGAGGTACATGCCTTATGGTAAAAAGGTTAAGGAACAAGAAAAAACCCAATGGGGATAAATAGAATTGTAAAGAAAGCAATAAATGACAAAAAGGGGAGACAGGAGGGGAGAGAGGAAGCATTGAAAAAAATAGAATATTTAAAAGACAAATAAAAGCAACCAAACTAGAGACCGATAGATTAATTGCCAAAGAGAGTAAAACTGACCCTTCAATGATATAAATGGTAAAAAGTATAAATCTGAAGGTGTCGACTCTTTACAGAGTAATGAGGGGGGAGAGGCAGAGAGCGATGAGAATAAAGGAAAGCTATTACATTTTTTTTGCTCCACTGTATTCAGTGAAGAAAATAAAATGTCAGATGAAATGCAGAATATAAACATAAATTTCCTATTAAAAGTGCCCTTTCTGACCCATGAAGAAGTACAGCAGCGTTTTAAAATAATAAAATAGGCAAATCGCCGATACCAGATGGCTTAAACCCCTGTCTTCTAAGAGAATTAAGTAATGTCATAGCCAGACCCTTATTTCAGATTTTTAAGGACTCAATAATGACAGGGAGTGTTCCACAGGATTGGCACATAGCAAATGTGGTGCAAATATTCAAAAGGGGTCCAAAAACAGAGCCTGGAAACTACAAACCGGTAAGTTTAACATCTGTAATGGGTAAACTGTTTGAAGGTTTTCTAAGAGATGCTATCTTGGACTACCTCAATGAAAATAAGTAAATAACGCCAAATCAGCATGGCTTCATGAGGAATTGGTCATGTCAAACTAATTTAATCAGTTTCTATGAGGAGGTAAGTTCTAGACTTGACCGCCGTGAATCCATGGATGTTGAATATCTAGACTTCTCCAAAGCATTTGACATTGTACCACATAAAATATTAGTACATAAAATGAGAATACTTGGACAGGGGGAAAATGTCGGTATGTGGGTAAGTAACTGGTTCACTGATAGAACACAGAGGGTGGTTATTAACAGTACACACTAAGATTGGGTCACTGTCACTAGTCGGGTACCACAGGGGTCAGTATTGGGCCCTATTCTCTTCAATATATTTATTAATGATCTTGTAGAAGGCTTGCATAGTAAAATATCAATTTTGCAGATGACATTAAACTGTGTAAAGTAATTAACACGGAAGAGGACAGTATATGGCTGCCGATGGATCTGGATAGATTAGAGGCTTGGGCAGAGAAGTGGCAGATGAGGTTTAACACTGACAAATATAAAGTTATGCACATGGGAAGGAATAATGCAAGTCGCCAGTACATACTAAATGGTAAAACACTGGTTAACACTGACATGGAAAAGGACCTAGGAATTTTAGTGAACAGCAAACTAAGCTGTAGAAACCAAAGTCAGTCAGCTGTTGCCAAGGCCAATAAGATAATGGGTTGCATCAAAAGAGGCATAGATGCCTGTGATAAGGACATAGTCCTGCCACTTTACATATCACTAGTCAGACCACACATGGAGTACTGTGTACAGTTCTGGGCTCCTGTGGACATGGCAGACAAAGCAGAGCTGCAGAGGGTTCAGAGGAAGGCAACTATTAAAAAATTCGACTTGGTCAGGTCGCCAAATTTTTCGAAGAGATTCAATTCAATTCTATTCAAATTAATTTGTGGCGAATCACGTTAATCACATGTGGTGTAGAACACTGTGCCTTGCATTAATTCGCATAGTGAGTCTGCTGTGGTAGTGAAACAATACTGTGAATCAGTATGACACACAGATGACATGCGTCACTCTTAGAATCACTCCACACTTCACTTCTTTGGGCAGTTACAGGTCCAAAACTGACCAAATAACTAAATTGTGAACTCAGCCCTACAGGTCGATGTTAGAGTCAGTGCAGAGGCCCAAGATCCGACTATAGCATGAAAGAGAACACTTCTGATTCCACACAGATGTCTACCAAACATGTTCTATTAAACGCTGATACAAGTAGAGATCCCCTGACAGAGTGGAGAGGGTGTTAGCAATAAGTTTGTGTTGACGTGACTGATTATTTTGCCCTTCCTCTGATCCATCAGAGCAATAACCCCCAAAAATCCTGTCTGTTGAGCATCCGCCTTCACTCAGTCAGCATTTGGTCAGTAATCCATTAATATTGCTAATGCAAATAAACAGTAGTGAAGTGGATCCAAAACCAGTAGCGAGGGTCTAACATGGTGGAGAGCCAGTAGTCATCCCTCTGCCGAATGGTGTCAATTCGCCTGTCACTACGCAAGCAAGTGAGCATGCATCGGGCCATTTGCAAATGTGAATCGGAGTGACTCCCTGCCTCCTTCTCCACTGCATATTGCCACGGTTTGTCTGGGTCATCTGCCTCCTCTTTCTCATCTCCTCTTGCTCCTCCAGTTGCTCCTGCTCCTCCTCTCCTCTCAACTGTGGAGAAAAACCACCCATTTCGCTACACATTGCTTGTGCTCCAATGTCCTCCTCCAGTTTAGCCCCCACAGGGCTCATGTGGCCGTGAGATATAAGCGCCACGTCTCCAGTCCACTAACCAGTCAGATTTACCAGTATCTGATCCAGGATATGAATCAGTGGAATGACGTTGTTCATCCCGTAGTCTTGGCGACTGACAAATAAAGTGGCCTCCTCAAAGGGCCCAAGCAAATGGCAGGTGTTACGCATAAGCTTCCACTGGATAACATTGAAGTTACACAGGGGAGTACCTCTGTCTGCCTCTATCATCAAGAAGTCGTTTATGGTCTTTCTCTGTTCGTACAGTCTGTCCAACCTATGGAGGGTGGAATTCCAACGGGTGGAAACGTTGCATATCAGCCTATATTGGGGGACTCCGTTCTGCCGCTGTAGCTCAAGGAGGGTTTGCTTGGTGGTGTTAAAGTGGCTGAAGTGCGTGCAAAGTTTCCTGGTCATTTTTAGGATGTCTTGCAGATTGGTGGAAGACTTCAGGAAATGCATGACAACCATATTAACCACATCACTCCCCTAGCTTAAACACCCTTAATGACCAGACCACTTTTTACAATTCTGCACTACACTACTTTCACCGTTTATTGCTCGGTCATACAACTTACCACCCAAATGAATTTTACCTCCTTTTCTTGTCACTAATAGAGCTTTCATTTGGTGGTATTTTATTGTTGCTGACATTTTAACTTTTTTTGCTATTAATAAAAATTTAAGTACATTTTTGCAAAAAAAATGACATTTTTCGATTTCTGTTGCAATTTAAAAAAAAAAAAAAACTACATTTCTATATAAAATTTTCTCAAAATTTATTGTTCCACATGTCTTTGATAAAAAAAAAAATGCAATAAGTGTATATTTATTGGTTTGGGTAAAAGTTATAGTGTTTACAAACTATGGTACAAAAAAGTGAATTTCCGCATTTTGAAGCAGCTCTGACTTTCTGAGCACCTGTCATGTTTCTTCAGGTGCTAGAATGCCAGGATAGTATAAATACCCCCCAAATTACACCATTTTAGAAAGAAGACACCCCAAAGTATTCGCGGAGGGGCATGTTGAGTTCATGTATCATTTCATTTTTTTTCACAAGTTAGAAGAAAATTACACTTTCTGAGGAAAAAAATAATAATAAAGTTTCCATTTCTGCTAACTTCTGGCAAAAAAAAAAAAAAAATCTCCCACTGACTCACTATGCCCCTCAGTGAATACCTTGGGGTGTCTACTTTCCGAAATGGGGTCATTTGTGGGGTGTGTTTACTGTTCTGGCATTTTGGGCGGGGCTAAATTGTGAGCAGCCCTGTAAAGCCTAACCCTAAGTTCACACCTGAGCGTTTTACAGCGCGCTCAAAAGCGCTGTAAAACGCTCAACACATGAAAACCAATGCTTTCCTATGGCCCTGGTTCTCACTTGACCGTTTTACAGCGCGTTTGAACGCGCTGCAAAACGCCCGACACATAAACAAGTACTTGAGCCTTTTTGGGGGCGTTTGTCGCGCGTTTTGTGATTGACACCACAGTAGTCAATCACAAGAACGTGCGTACGAACGCGTGTTTCCTATTTGCAAAAACGCGCTGAAATACGCGCAACAAAAACGCGCGTAAAATGCGCGTTTTAGGAACGCTCAGGTCTGAACCTAGGGTAAAGGTACTCGTTGGACTTTACGCCCCTATACGCACCTAGGCTGCAAAAAAGTGGCACACATGTGGTATCACCATATGTGTATTTTTACATATACCCATACTGTTTGTGAGAAATATCTCTGTAAACTGACAACTTTGTATAAAATTTTTTAAAAAGTTGTCATTTACAGAGATATTTCTCACACCCAGCATGGGTATATGTAAAAATACACCCCAAAACACATTTCCCTACTTCTCCTGAGTACGGCGATACCACATGAGTGACACTTTTTTGCAGCCAAGATGCGTAAAGGGACCCAAATTCCAATGAGTACCTTTACACTGGGTTCAGACCTGAGCGTTTTGAAGCCTGGCGTTTTCTGAGCGTTCAAGACTGGCGTTTACGCGCGTTTTTTTCTAGCATTTTGGTAAATAGTGTAGGCGCGTTTGACGCGCGCTTATGTGATTGACTGCATAGTTGGCCAATGACCAATGATATAGTTTGGCCAATCTGAGTGCTTTAGAGGTGTGACATTCCATGGTGGCTGATTCAGCATGTTGCAAACTTTGTAAAACGCGCATCCATAGGCGCTGCTTTACGCTGCACAAACGCCCGAACAACACGCCTATCGCGTTTCCAATTGAAGTCTATTGCCACCAAACGCTCGAAAACGCCCGAATTAACGCGAACATACTTGCTTATGCTTCGGACGTTTTAGGCGCTCGAACGCGCATAAAAACGCGCAAGTGTGAACCACCCCATAGGAATGCATGGTTCCTGTACTGTTGTGCGTTTTTGCGCTGCTCAACACGGCGCTTTATGCGAAAGTGTGAACTGAGTGTTAGGATTTCACAGGGCATTTTTACGCATTTTGATTCCAGACTTCTTCTCACGCTTTAGAGACCCCCAAAATGCCAGGGCAGTATAAATACCCCACAAGTGACCCCATTTTAGAAAGTAGACACCCCAAGGAATTCTGTGAGGGGTATGGTCAGTTCATGTAAAATTTTATTTTTTGTCATAAGTTAGTGGAATATGAGACTGTAAGAAAAAAAAATAAAAATTTCTGCGAACTTGTGCCAAAAAAATAAAAACCTTCTATTAACTCACCATACCCCTCACAGAATACCGTGGGGTGTCTTCTTTCTAAAATGGGGTCACTTGTGGGGTATTTATACTGCCCTAGCATTTTAGAGGCCCCTAAAGCGTGAGAAGAAGTCTGGAATGCAAATGCGTAAAAATGCCCTGTGAAATCCTAAAGGTACTCATTGGAATTAGGGCCCCTTTGCGCATCTTGGCTGCAAAAAAGTGTCACTCATGTGGTATCACCGTACTCAGGAGAAGTAGGGAAATATTTTTTGGGGTGTATTTTTACATAAACCCATGCTGGGTGTGAGAAATATCTCTGTAAATGACAACTTTTTAAATATTTTTATACAAAGTTGTCAATTTACAGAGATATTTCTCTCGCCCAGCATGGATATATGTAAAACTACACCCCAAAACACATTGCCCTACTTCTCCTGAGTACGGCGATACCACATGTGTGCCACTTTTTTGCAGCCAAGATGCTCAAAGGGGCCCTAATTCCAATGAGTACCTTTAGGATTTCACAGGGCATTTTTACGCATTTGGATTCTCACGCTTTAGGGCCCCTAAAATGCCAGGGAAGTATAAATACCCCACATGTGTCCCCATTTTGAAAGGAAGACAACCCAAGGTATTCCGTGAGGGGCATGGCAAGTTCACAGAATTTTTTAATTTTTTTTGTTTTTGGCACAAGTTAGCGGAAATTGATATATATTTTTTTTTTTACAAAGCCTCAGGTTCCACTAACTTGTGACAAAAATAAAATTTTACATGAACTTACCATACCCCTCACGGAATATCTTGGGCGTCTTCCTTCTAAAATGGGTTCACATGTGAGGTATTTGTACTGCCCTGGCATTTGAGGGTCTCTGCAATCATTATATGTATGACCAGCATTAGGAGTTTCTGCTATTCTCCTGAAAAAAAAAAATTAACGGCACAGATTTCTTCATTCGCATCGATCAATGTGGATGAAAAAGATCTTCCAAAATCAGTGACTGCGGTGCGGTGAGCTGGGCACTAACTACCTAACAAGTAGCTAACTGGCAGTGATAGGGGACCCTTATGTCCCATTCACACGTCCGCAATTCTGTTTGTGGAACGGAATTGCGGACCCATTTATTTCTATGGGGACAGACTTTGTCCCGCTCGGATCCGGAATTGCGAATCCGCAATTCCGTGTCTGCACTTCCGTTCCGCAAAAATATAGAACATGTCCTGTTCTTGTCCGCAAATGCGGACAAGAAAAGGCATTTTCTATATAGTTCTGGCAATGTGCGGATCTGCAAAATGCGGAAAGCACATTGCCGGTGTCCGTGTTTTGCGGATCCTCAAAACCCATATGGACGTCTGAATGGAGCCATTCAGAGGGGTGATCAATGACAGGGGGTGATCAGGGAGTCTTAATAAGTGACAGGGGGGGTGTAGTGTAGTGCTTGGTGCTACTTTACAAAGCTACCTGGTCCTTTGGTGGTCAATCCCAGCAAATGGGACCACCAGAGGACCAGATATCAGGTATATCAGACGCTGTTAACAAAACAGCGTCTGATATACCTGTTTGATTCGATTTATTTTACATCTACACCCACCAGCACGGATGCGTCCAGGAGGAAAAAACCTGCCGCCGCCTGGAGGCATCCGTGCGTGTGACGGTCGGCAGACGGTTAAACACGTGCGCCATCCTTGACACAGCGCCAACACCATGTTCTTCCCGTTGTCAGTCTCCATGGTTCCGATTTTGAGTTGTAGCGGAGAAAGCCAGGATTTGATTTTTTGATGAAGGACTCAGAGCAGTTCCTCCCCTGTGTGACTCGCTTCGCCCAGGCAAACTAGGTGCAGAACAGTGTGTCACCACCGTGGCCTGCACATGTGGTATGCTGGTGGGGCACTGTGAATTGCCCCTGCAGTGGAGGCTGAGGAAGGTTGAGGATGAGGAGGAAGAGGCGGACATTGCCGCAGTAGAACATGGAGGCGGAAGCGGCGTCACCTGGCCAAGTTGCTGGTTTATCTGGGCAGGAACCATATCTACCCAGTGGGCCTTAAAGGACAAATATTGTCCTTGACCGTAGTTACAGCTCCATATGTCGGCGCTTCTATTCACTTTGGTAGACACCAACAGGCCCACCTTCTGTTCTACATATGTGTGCAGGGCTGGTACTGCCTTTTTGGCAAAGAAATGATGGCCTGGGACTATCCACCTCAACTAGGCACAAGCAATCAGTTCTCTGAAAGGTGCAGAGTCCACCACTTGGAAAGGAAGGGACTCCAGTAGCAGCAACTTGGCTAGGAGCACGTTCAGTTTCTGCACCTTTGGAAGAATGCACACATACTGTTGCCTCTTGGCAATCGCTTTGTTGATTGATTGCTGACGGAATGACTGACTAGGAGGAGCTGGACCATCATGACTAGCAGATGATGGGAAGGACAGACAGATTCCTGAAATTTGGATCTAATTCCACTTTGTCAGCTTTAATTCACTCATCTCTAACTACAGTATCCTGAATTCACAAATGCAGTATTTAACTGCTATATATTGTAAATAATTATTTAACCCCTTAAGGACGAAGGGCGTACATGTACGCCCTTCGTCCGCACTTTAAAGAGGGCGCATGAGCTGCGGGTAAACGCTTGATTCATCAAGCTGACACCCGCAGCTCATGTCCGCGACCGGCAGCGATGCCGATCGCGGACATTTAACCCCTCAGATACCGTGGTCAATCCTGACCACGGCATCTGATCACGCAAAACCGAAAGTTTCACTTGCGTTTGCTCCGGCTCCCTGATGGCCACAAGGGGGAGCCGGAGCATGCATGTAGTACCCTAGGTTTCTGTGAATGAAACCTAGGTTACTACTACAGTATTCCTATGGAGCCTATGACTGTAATAGGCTCCATAGGAAATATGTGATTTTCTCATATATTCCAATGCTATTGCATTGGAATATATGAGAATAGCAATCTGATGATTGCATCTTATAGTTCCCTATGGGAACTATAAGAAAGTGGTAAAAAAAAAAAAAAAAGTTTAAAAATAAAAATTAAATAAAAAAATATAAAATTCAAATCACCCCCTTTCCCCAAAATGAAAATAAAATAAATAAAAAATAAAAAATTACACATAATGGTGTCGCAATGTGCGAAAACGCCCATACTATAATAATATTAAAAATATTCACCATACGGTAAACATAAAAACGGAAAGAAAGCGTCCAAATGGCTAATTCACCATTTTTGGACGCTTCATTTCCTAAAAAAAAATGAATAAAAAGTGATCAAAACATCATACGCACCCCATAATGGTATCAATTAAAAGTTCAGATTGCCCCGCAAAAAATGAGCCCCTTCACTGCTCCGCACGCATAATTACAAAAAAGTTATAGGGGTCAAAACATGGCGACAAAAAAATAAAATAAAAAAATTCCCACTTTTAATTTTTTTTTCACTATCAAAACGCAAGAAAAACTATACATATTAGGTATTTCCGGATTCGTACTGACATGAAGAATAAAATTAACCAGTCAGTTTTATCGCAAATCGAACGTTGTAATTTAAAAACCCGTAAAACTGTGGTGAAATTGCTTTTTTTTTGCAATTTCACCCCATTTGGAATTTTTTTCCCGTTTCCCACTACATCACATGCAAAAATAAATGGTAGCGTTAAAAAGTACAACTTGTTCCGCAAAAAATAAGCCGTCATATGGCTATGTGAGCGGAAATATAAAAATGTTATGGCTTTTGGAAGGCAGGGAGCGCAAAGCAAAAACGCAAAAATCCCAAAACCCCCGGTCCTTAAGGGGTTAAACGACGGATACACAAGTGTTTTTTCGGCTTAAAACACAGCTTTTTTCAATAAAACCCCAAAATGCAGTTTTTTTTAAGCAGTAAATTTAAATTACAGTAAATATTTATACTATGTATGGGCACCAGATTTGGGGACCTAGAACACAGATTTGGTCACTAAAATTCACAAATGCAGTATTTAACTGCTATATATTGGAAATAATTATTTAAACAACAGATGCACAACAGTTTTTTCGCCCTAAAATACAGCTTTTTTCAATAAAACCCCAAAATGCAGTTTTTTACTACTGTAAATTTAAATTAGATATTTATACCGTGTATTATCAACTGCTTTGTGAAGCAAGAATATTGCTTTTTTCAAACAAAAAAGAATAATGCACTATTTCTCAGCTGTAATGTGAAATCAGTATTTAAGCGGTGTATTTCAAGATGCTCTGTGGATCAGGATTACCACTCTTTTGTCAAAAATACACTTATGCTGTATTTCACAGCAGCAATGTAAAATAGGTGGTTGGAATGGGTATTTCAGACTGTTTGGTGGACCTTGAATAACGTTTTTTCTATAAAAACAAAGAAGCACTATTTCCATGCAGAAATATAAAATATGTCATTGGATGGTGTATGCAGAACTGTTTTGTGGACAAGAAATACGGATTTTCCCCCAAAATTACACGGATTCTCTATTTCACCGCAGAAATGTCAAATATATATTTTGGCGGTGCAAAATAGGCTTGGTGGATCAGGGTGACTACTTTTTTTTAAAATTAAAATACACTGATGCACTATTTGATAGCTGACATGGAATATACGGTTTAGTGCATAGTATACAAAAGTGCTCTGTGGCACCACAGAGCTCAGGCTAGACAAATGGACTATATCACGGCTTTTGTCACCAAAACTCATAAATGCAGTTTTTCACTGCTGTAAATTAAATGTGGGTATTTATACTGTGTATGTACAACTGCTTTTTGAAGCAGGAATTTTTCTTTTTTCACACAAAAAAAGAATAGTGCACTATTTTCTCAGCTGTAATGTGAAATCGGTATTTAGGCTGTGTAGTTCAAAAAGCTTTGTGGATCAGGATTTCCACTTTTTTGTAAAAAAAAATACATTTATGCTGTATTTCACAGCAGCAATGTAACTTAGGTGGTTGGAATGGGTATTTCAGACTGTTTGGTGGACCTTGAATAATGTTTGATAGCTGAAATGGAATATACGGTTTAGTGTATTGTATACGCAAGTGCTCTGTGGCACCACAGATCCCAGACTAGACAAATGGACTATGTCACCCCTTAAACATACAAAAGGACAATATAGGGGACTTGAGCAGCTACAAAATAGGATTAGGCTGATGTCACTGGCTGGCTGGTACACATGCAGTACACTGCAGTGGCTAAAATGGCCGCCGAGCACCACCTCACTAACAGATGGATTACAAAAAAAGATTTCCCTTGCAGTGGCTGGGTATAGAAATGTTGGATTGCTGAAGCTCCCTCCCTCTCTATTTGCTGTATCTTGTGGATTAAAGTAGCACAGGTTCTTCTGATGTCTGCCCTATTCTGTCACTGATCGCAGTACCAGCATCCTCTCCATAAGCTCAGCAGAGTGAAGTGCGGCAGTACGTGACTCAGCTTATAAAGAGGCTGGTTCACATGCTGCACTCAGCCAATCAGAGCCATGCCATTAGTAGGCATGGCTGTGATGGATTCTTAGGGCAAGAAGTAAAATACTTGCTGATTGGCTGCTGTGCAGCCCTTTAGAAAGCGTGAAGAAATCGCAGAACAACCGTGTCCCGTACACACAAAAATTCGGTATGCTCAACTCTATTTATGGCATCTAGCTATTTTTTACTTATTAAGTTCTGGTACCTATGTGAAGATATATGCATCTAGACATACTGTAATTATAATTGACAAATATGAATTAATTTCCTCATCTTGACTTTTTATTTGTGTTCCAGGCTAGCTTGGGTCACACTCAGTGGCGTAGCTACCAGGGAAACAGGGGAAGCAGCTACTTCGGGGCCCAAACTCAAAAGGGGCCTGGAGCAGTACTAGATTGTAGCAGTAATAGATTCGGAAGAAGGGAAAGGCTGCAGTTAATGTAACTGTTGCTGTTCTTAATTTTCCCTACATTTAGCAGTTGCAGCCTACTAGTACCACCTTAAATGCCCACCTCCCCTCGGTCTTCACACGCTGCAACTGACTTCACTCCTCATTACTAAGTCAAGGGTTAGATTGGCCATAGACCATAAAGGAAAATTTCCCGTGGGATGATGCCCAGGGGGCCACTCAAGCCCTCCTCTCTGCTGCTGGCCAGGTATATAATGAGTGGTAGTTAACGCTGTGAGAACAAGGTACTAATGTACCCAGTCAGTGGCCACACATACCCTCCTGAATTCAACTGCTGTGCCCTGCATCTCACCTCCTAGGCCCCCTGCTCCATAACTTAAACAAAGAAAACGTGGAGGCAGACAGAAAATGGTATCTCTTGATGTCCACCAGAAAGGAACAGCTTTTGGGGCAATATATTGTGATTTAGTGTGGTATATTGTTCTAATGGGAAGGTATTTTGCTCTATGGCACTGTTGACCCTGCCTACTTCTGTTGGCCCGGTTTTCTGTCAATTTTACACACCAACAACATGGGGCCACTTTAGGTTCCCAGTCAGCCCCTGGCTGAGTCAAGATAGATGGTGAGGGAAAAATGCAGCTTTCTCTGATGGACCCAACCCCCCTCATTCTGCAAAAAAGTATGCTAATTTGTGTGTAATAATAAAGCGTATTCATTTTATCAGTGTACTGTGCAAATGGTGTGTGAGGTATACGTGTGTATGTTCCTACATGTGTGTCTATATACAGTATAAGCACACTCCTTTTACACTGTTGTCAGCTGATTCCACATAGATGTCAACAGAATTTGTTCTATTAAATGCTTATACAAGTAGAGCCCCCTTACAGAGTGAAGAGGGTGTCAGCAGGAAGTTTATATTGACGTCACGGATTATTTTGCCCTTCCTTTGATACGTCAGAACAATAACCCACAAAAAACAGATCCTGTCAATTGAGCATCCACCTTGACTTGGTCAGCATTTGGTCAGTAATCCATCAGTATTGCAAATACAAAAAAAAAATGTTACACTTGAATGAGGAGACCACAGAGTGGCCCAATGACTGGAGGTGACAGCAGCATTAGGAGGAGGACACAGAGTGGCACAATCACAGTGTGGGAGGTGAGGGCAGCATCAGGAGGCCACAGAGCAGAACAATAGCAGAACATGGAGGTGGTGCCAGCTTCAGGAAGCCACAGAGTGGCACAATGACAGTGTGGCGGTGGCAGAAGCAGCATCAGGAGGCCACAGAGTGGCAAGGTGACATAGTGTGGAGGTGGCAAAAGCTTTAGGAGACCACAGAGTGGCAAGGTGACATAGTGTGGAGGTGGCAGCAGCATCAGAAGACCACAGAGTGACAAGGTGACATAGTGTGGAGGTGACAGCAGCATCAGGAGACCGCAGAGTGGCAAGGTGACATAGTGTGGAGGTGACAGCAGCATCAGGAGACCACATAGTGGCAAGAAGACAAAGAGAGGAGATGGCAGCAGAATCAGGAGACACAAAGTGACCTGGTGACTTGGTGACAGAGTGGGGAGTACCAGCTGAAGATGGTGGGTGAAAGAAGGAGCACCACTTGGCATCAGATGTGTGGCATCAGGTGGGTGGCAGCATCAAAATAGTAGCTGAGGAAGGTAGCCAAAAGAATCCGGTCTCTTTTGTAATAGTGTTGGTGTGGCACCATGGATGATCTAGTCTGATGCATCAGGCATTGGTGGGAGGAAATCCTGGCTGATCCACGACTGATTCATCTTGACAAAGGTCAGTCTCTCCACATTTTGGGTGAACAGGTGAGTTCTTCTTGGGGAAACTAAAGTATAGCCCCTGCCACACTAAACACTCGCTCTGATGTCACACTACTGGCGGGCAGGACAGCTTTTCCAGGGCAAACTCTGCTAGTTGCCAATACACTAATACACACCAAAAGGGCTATAATTTTCCCACTTCAACACACAATGGCTAATAAGCCAGTTTTCCCCACTAATACAAGCCAAAAGGGCTTTAGAACATATCTGCTGAATGGCAAATATATATATATTTTTTCCCACTTATATATAACACGAAAGGCTTTACAACATATATCGGCACTGTTGAATGGTAAATAGACCTTATTTTTTCCCACTTACGGTATACACAACACAAAAGGCTTTAGAATATATATCTGCACCGCTAAATGGCAAATATATTTTTCTTTTTTCCACTCTGAATGGCAAATATATTTTTCTTTTTTCCACTTATACATAACACAAAAGGCTTTAGAATATATAAATGCACAGCTGAATGGCAAATCTATTTTTCTTTTTTCCACGTTGAACAGCAAATATTTTTTTCTTTTTTCCACTTATACATGACACAAAAGGCTTTAGAACATATAACTGCACCGCTAAATGGCAAATATATTTTTCTTTTTTCCACTCTGAATGGCAAATATATTTTTCTTTTTTTCTGCTTATACATCAAACAAAAGGCTTTAGAACATATAACTGCACGCCGAACGGCAAATATATTTTTCTTTTTTTCACTTATACATGACACAAAAGGCTTTAGAACATATAACTGCACCGCTGAACGGCAAATATATTTTTCTTTTTTCCACTTATACATGACACAAAAGGATTTAGAATATATAACTGCACTGCTGAACGGCAAATATATTTTTCTTTTTTCCACTTATACACGACACAAAAGGCTTTAGAATATATAACTGCACCCCTGAACGGCAAATATATTTTTATTTTGTCACTATTACATGCCAAAAAGGGCTTTAGAACATATAACTGCACCACTGAACGGCAAATATATTTTTCTTTTGCCACTAATACATGACAAAAAGGGCTGTAATTTTCCCACTTCACCACACAACGGCTAATAAGCCCTTTTTTCCCACTAATACAAGCCAAAAAATGCTTTAGAACATATAACTGCACTGCGCAAGGTCAAATAAGAAGTAGAAATATTTCCTTGTAATAAACCCTAATAATGCCTGTATCATACATCACTTGCACCCCAATAACAAGAATGGTTTGCTGGAATTACAGAGCTGCATAATGGCAATTTGGGTCCCCAGTCAGTGCAGCAAGGTGTAGTAGGATTGTTCCAATTACCTAGGCTGTAACCTCCCCTACTGAACTCTGTTCAACATAAATGCTGTGGAATGATTCCTCCCTATCCTTTCCCTACACCTTGAAAATCTTTCCCTGCCCTTGTAACTCGTTTGTTTTGCACAATTAAGTTTTTTCTAACACTGTCCCTAGCGCCTGCTGATGTCTCTCCCTGCACAAAGTATACTGGTAAATTGCAGAATCCAAGATGGCTGAGGCTATTTACAGGGCTGTGACATCACAGAGCTGGCTGCTGATTGGCTACATGCATGGCATTATGGGTGATCCCGCCTTCCCAGATTTCCTTGCTCCATATCCTCACACTCATTCAGCAGCCATTTTAGGAAAAAATGTGATTCGCTACCACGAAGCATGAAGAAATTTGTATTCGGTGCAAATCAAATTTTTAATGAAATTTGGATCGAATTCCACTTCGTCAACTTTGATTTGTTAATCTCTAATGACCAGACACGGGATTTCAGGCGAGATTTTCAATCAAGACAATGGCTTCCGGCCCTGACGCGAGCAAATGGAGGAAGTATGATTTTTTTGTTTTTTACACTATTTCAGGTTAAATTGATTCACTACCATGAAGAACAAGGAAATTCAGATTTTGTGGAAAATCTAATTTATCTTGAAATTCGGATCAAATTCCCTTAGTTGGATTAGATTTTCTCATCTCTAGCTGTAACATATTACAGTACTGTACAAAGCTATACAACACAAACATGTGCAAAAAATACATGTTACATACAGTACAGCATATACATGTGAATGAATATATAATCATACAATGATACTTTTTAGTCTGAAATGTACCAGCAATGCCACATTAGGTCTGGTGAAGACGACGATTATAGATATGTTGATTGTCCTTCATTAGTTCTTGGAAAAGACGGCTGCTATGAGCTGAGTTGATGTCACCAGGGTCATATATAATAACATACAGTAATTTGCATGGGATATACAAAGAAATTAATGTTGGCTAGTTAGAAACTGATTTCAGAGAAGGCCCTGAATGGAGCTATAACAGCATGAATACAACACATACATAATAGAAGTCACTAAAAGCATGACACTAGTCATATTCATTTGTTCATGTTTGTATGGTGGACATAGCGGATAAAAAACTATTCCTTCAAATTCAGCAAATTATATTGGCTGCAGCTAGTACTGCTGCTTTTGCTTCTTGTAGTGACATTGCTGACTGAGACAGTGAGTCAAATGGGAGCAGAGAGGTGCCTCCTGTTCGGTCTGCAACCGGCAGACGTCTCAAAGAAAGTTGCGGCAAGCTGGGTACGTAGCCTATTTTTTCAATGCACCGATTTTGCCTTCCTTCTAGAACCAGGTAAAAGTTCCCTTATTTTCCATTCACAAAGAGAGTCTAAAAGCATGGCTAGACTCCAGTCATCCCTTTGGTTGATGCTAACAATACTCTTGCAGCGTGTCATAATCTTGTAGGTGTTTTAGTTTCCGTCCCGCTTTGCAACGTTTGGTAATGGCCATCATCATTATCATGTGTGAGATCTTAAGTGTCAGCCTCATACCCTAGCTGTGCCTGTGAAAATTCCAAGTCCTCTCCACCCCCAACTCCGACTCATCTTTTTCAAGTCCTAGCTCATTATCCTTCTCCATTTATTCTTGCATTTGCAGGGCCGCCAAAGTCACAGGGAGGGGAACAATATGTGACAGATGTTCTTCTTCCACTATCGCTTGATGCTTCAGTGTGAAATAGTTGATGCCACTGTTGTCCATACTCACTAGAGATGAGCGAATCGAAGCTGACGAAGTGGAATTTCTTTTAGAATTTCAGGAAAAATTTGATTTGCAACGAATGCGAATTTCCTCGAGCTTCGTGGTAGCGAACTGTAATTTTTGATAAAAGTCTTTATTGCCATATTTCTTTTTCAAAATCCTTTTATAGATTTTAATAAAGAACACAGATAGACAAACAGTAGAGATTGGAGTACATGTAGTAAAACCTATACAAATTGATAAGGTATGTACTTATAATCACAGCAGAAAGGCTTCAGCCCGCATTATATGTAAACAGTCGGCCCATTTGGAGAGAGATATGGTAAGTCACAAGTAAATCAGCACCGGGCATAATTTGAAGTGTGAGCAGGTTCAACGTGTATAAAATAAATCAATACATAAAACATTTAGTAAATTAGTGGTACTGGAATTGGGCGGCACTCTTCCAAAACCCCACCACCTTGGCCCTCTCATACAGTGGGTCTCTTTGAGACCTTAAGTTAGTGGGCATAATATCAGTAAGGGAGGGGGGAGAGGATCTGCGCGTGTGATGGATCTATGATTTGTCCACTCCTGGATGGCGAGCAGATAGAACCTACTGAGGTGTGTTTATTTAGCTGGTAGATTAGTCAGAGGACTTGTTGTTGGAGGAGCGCCAGGCATCCTAAGGGGACCAGACTTTCCTATATTTATTGTGCGATCTTAATTCCCAGTGGGAAAGTTCTTCTAATCTAGAGATTGAGGTAACCTTATCGTGCCAGTGCATGGGTGATGGGGGCTATTTGATTTCCAGCTGGAAACAATGAGAAGTCTAGCTGATTATAATAAAGGTCTCAATAGACCTTTTTCTGATAAGGCCAAGTTTTTGGGAATAATATTTAACAGTGCTATTTTCGGACACCTGGGGATTTTTTCTGGTCTTTCTTCAAAGTGGTATTTATATAATCAAAGATCTGATCCCAATACAATTGTAAAGATGGGAAGGACCACCATATGTGTAGAAAATTGCCCTTTCCTGTGGTACAGCGCCAACATTTGTTGGATGAGGAACTATACATCTGGCTCAGTTTCTTCAGCGTTAAACACCATCTTGAGATTACTTTATAAGTGTTTTCTTGGATATTTGAGCATCTTGAGGATAATTTTAGGGACAGAAGAATCTCCGTAGTTTCATCTTTTGTGAATTTCACATTGAAATCTCTTTCCCATTCTCTTAGGAAGTGTAACGAGTTAGGGATCTCAATGCCAAGCAAATTCTGACAAATGGAGTGTAGTAGTTTTTGGGGGCTTGTGCTTGTGTAAGCAATTGTTCAAACCATGTAAGGTCTCTAGATGGGTTATCTAAGGACATGGCTCGTCTTAAAGCTTTCAATATGATGGTGTAATGCAGATTGTTGAGTTGTGGGGTTGCTAATTTTTCTTTCACCGACTGTAAGCCTAGTAAGCATCCATCTGAATCTAACAGGTCAGTGGGATGGCATTTAGCATTCCTGATTTGAGCAGGGAGGGTTTTGGAACCCTCTCCTGCACTAATAAGACAGTTGCTAAGGTTTAGTAGATGTAAGGGGTATTTTGAGCAATAAGCCCTCAAAGTATGTGATTTCCAAATATTTAGTATTGCCATATTTCTAAAGAAAAACAGACAGTTCATATTTGGTGTTATTTGCGCTAAAAGCGTTTCTTGTCATATTTCACTACAATACAAGAAAAATAGACGCAGTTCACATTTGGTGTTATTTGCGCTAAAAGCCTTTATTGCCATATTTGTAGCGAAAAAGAGAAAAACAGACTTAGTTCACATTTGGTGTTCTTTGCGCTAAAAGCGCTTCTTATCATATTTCACTACAATATGAGAAAAATACACGCAGTTCACATTTGTTGTTATTTGCGCTAAAAGCATGTATTGCCATATTTCTAGAGAAAAACAGACTTAGTTCACATTTGGTGTTATTTGCGCTAACAGCGTTTCTTGTCATATTTCACTACAATACGAGATAAGTAAATACAGTTCACATTTGGTGTTATTTGCGCTAAAAGCGTTTATTGCCATATTTGTAGAAAAAAAGAGAAAAACAGACTTAGTTCACAAATTTGTTATTTGCGCTAAAAGCTTTTAATGTCATATTTCACTACAATACACAAAAAATAAATGCAGTTCACATTTGGTGTTATTTACGCTGAAAGCGTTTAATGTCATGTTTCACAACAATACGAGAAAAATAGATGCAGTTCACATTTGGTGTTATTGCACTGAAAGCGTTTATTGTCATATTTCTAGAGAAAAAGACAAAATATTTGCAGTTCATTTTTTCTGTTATTTAAGAAATCGTCTAGTGGCCTATCTTAGTCCAATACGAGAAATATATACGCAATTTACTTTTATTTACTGTTATTTACACTGAAATCGTTTCGTTGCCAATTACAAATCCTATAGTTGCCCATCTCATTTAAAAAAATAAATATATATTTAGCGCTTTTAGGGGTGTTTTAATTTGCTTTTAATTTATTTAGTTCAGCTAAAAGTAAGGGCCACTTAATATGGTGGATTTGGTGATCTCTGTAATGGAGAAACCCCTTTGCACGGGTTTTCCTTCCTTTGAGGGATATCTGGCTTTCATTGTGTTGTAGACCCAATACTGGGGCCCCACATTTATTTTGCATATTACTGTTTCCCAGGGAGCTTTGCACTTTGGATTGCTGTGTTGAGACTCTTAACTGAGGCTCTGCTGTGTTTTTGTGGCTGGTCTCCCTGAGATCAGCTATTGTTTTGTTTGAGTGGTCTCCAGGGCATTGCTCCTGGTTAGCCAGAATCCTACTCCACACTGATGAGGAGCAACACCCCGAAACAGCTGTCTGTGGACTGATAACTGGCTAAGGTTTCTCCGTAAAATCCTTAAAGCTTGTAAAAAAAAAAAAAAATGGGATCTTGACATAGGGGCCACTTAATATGGTGGATTTGGTGATCTCTGTAATGGAGAAACACCTTTGCACGGGTTTTCTTTCCTTTGAGGGATATCTGGCTTTCATTGTGTTGTAGCCCCAATACTGGGGCTTCACATTTATTTTGCATATTACTGTTTCCCAGGGAGCTTTGCACTTTGGATTGCTGTGTTGAGACTCTTAACGGAGGCTCTGCTGTGTTTTTGTGGCTGGTCTCCCTGAGATCAGCTATTGTTTTGTTTGAGTGGTCTCCAGGGCATCGCTCCCGGTTAGCCAGGCTCCTACTCCACACTGATGAGGGGCAACACCCCAAAACAGCTGTCTGTGGATGGTTAACTGGCTTAGGTCTCCTCGTCACATCCTTAAAGAGGACCTTTCATCACCCTAACAAATGTAAACTAAGTACACATACATGGAGAGCGGCGCCCAGGGATCACCCTGCACTTACTATTATCCCTGGGCGCCGCTCCGTTCTGCCGTAAGGCTCGGTAACTTCAGTCTGCGTCTCAACTGGGAGGAGCCTGCCCTTGTTCTCCTGGGCGTCTCCTTCTCCCAGGCTGTAGCGCTGACCAACCGCAGCGCTCAGCTCATAGCCTGGGAGAAGAAAACCTCCCAGGCTATGAGCTGAGCGCTGCGGTTGGTCAGCGCTACAGCCTGGGAGAAGGAGACACCCAGGAGAACAAGGGCAGGCTCCTCCCAGTTGAGACGCAGAGCTGAAGTTACCGGAGCCTATACCGGCAGAACGGAGCGGCGCCCAGGGATAATAGTAAGTGCAGGGAGATCCCTGGGCGCCGCTCTCCATGTATGTGTACTTAGTTTACATTTGTTAGGGTGATGAAAGGTCCTCTTTAAAGCTTGTAAAAAAAAGTGTGACCTTGACATAGGGGCCACTTAATATGGTGGATTTGGTGATCTCTGTAATGGAGAAACCCCTTTGCACGGGTTTTCCTTCCTTTGAGGGATATCTGGCTTTCATTGTGTTGTAGACCCAATACTGGGGCTCCACATTCATTTTGCATATTACTGTTTCCCAGGGAGCTTTGCACTTTGGATTGCTGTGTTGAGACTCTTAACTGATGCTCTGCGTTGTTTTTGTGGCTGGTCTCCCTGAGATCAGCTATTGTTTTGTTTCAGCTAAAAGTATGTCAGACAGAGAAGTGCCAGGCCCTGTACAGGGGAGGGTGAGAGGCGTAAATGATTTTGGTGCAGGCACAGGTCACAGCAGAATATGGGGCGTGGCAGCAGGGGTTTCTTCCTAAGGCCTCAGGTCCACATGTCAGCTAACGGTCGTGTCTTGACCATCAACACAGCGGTTATTGATTGCTTGACTCAATCTTGGAATTTGTTGCAAGTGAAAGCAGCACCAGAAGCCTGAGTCTAGAGTCGCTAATGAGCAGCTTTCTTCACCCACATAGTGAAGAAAATACACACCAGCCGCAGCAGGTAGACTTGGAGCAGGACCTGGACCTTTAGGTGGTGGCATACTTTGACAGCACCCTGCCAGCCATCATAGAAGAACCGCTGAAATACTTGTTAGCCAAATTAGATTTGTGGCCGCAACTGTAAGAGTTTGCCCTGGAAAAGCTGTCCTGCCTGGACAGTAGTGTGGCATCAGAGCGGGTGTTTAGTGTGGCCTGGGCCATAGTTACCCCAATAAGAACTCGCCTGTCCACCTAAAAGTGGAGAGACTTATTTTTCTCAAGATGAATCAGGCGTGGATAAGACAGGATTTCCACCCACCAATGCCTGATGCAGCAGATTAGATCATCCATCTCCACACTATGTCACCGTGCCACTATGTGGCATAATGCTGCTACTGCTGTTGCTGCCATCTCCACACCATGTCACCTTGCCACTCTGTGGCCTCCTGAGGCTGCCATGGCCACACTATGTCACCTTACCACTCTGTGGTATCATGCTGCTGCTGTTGCTGCAATCTCCACACTATGTCACCTTGCCGCTCTTTGGCCTCCTGATGCTGCCATGTCCACCCTATGTCTCCTTGCCACTCTGTGGCCTCATGATGCTGCCATCTCCACACTATGTCACCTTGCCCCTCTGTGGCCTAATCATACTGCTGTTGTCACCTTCACACTTTGTCATTCTGTGACTCCTGATGCTGGCACCACCTCCAGACCCTGTCATTGTGCCACTTGGTGGTCTCCTCATGCTGCTTCTACCTCACCACTATGTCATAGAGCCACTCTGTGGACTTCTAATGCTGTTTCCACCCTCCCCATTCTATGATGGGGTTGCTATTGTCCTTGTTTGGGCTTAATGAAATCACCATTTATTTTACCTTTCTTCTGATCAATCAGAAGGAAGGAAAAATGAGACGCAGAACTGATCCTCTCTGTGTAGCAGCTGTAAGGCCTGTATGGTCCCATCAGCATTGGCTTTACGATTTGGTAGCCAAAAGCTGGAGTGAGTACAAAACACAGACATTCAAATATTACCTTCATGTGTCATCTCTGTTTTAGATCGACTCCTGTTTTTTTTGGCATTACCAATACTGATGGATTACTGAGCAAATGCTGACCGAGTGAAGGCGTATGCTCCCCAGACAGGATCTGTTTTTTTTGGGCTATTGTTCTGACGGATCAGAGGAAGGGCAAATTAATCAGTGGCGTCAAGAAAAACTTACTGCTGACACCCTCTCCACTCTGTCGGAGGGCTCTATTTGAATAAGCGTTTAATAGAACAGGTTCTGTAGACATGTATGTGGAATCAGCTGATGAGGGTGTAAAAGGAGTGCCCTTCTTCTTGACACTAGCATTGAATTTTAAGGTTGAGTTAATACTTGAGTTATTTGGTCAGTTTTGGCCCCGTGACTGCCCAAATAAGTGAAGTGTGTAGTGATTCTAATAGCGACGCCTAATCACAGTATTATTTCGAAACCCCAGCACACTCCCTATGCGTGTTACTGCAAGGCAAAGTGTTCTGTAGACATCTATGTCGAATTGGCTGACGAGGGTGTAAAAGGAGTGCTCTTCTTCTTAACACTAACATGGAACTGTAGGGCTGAGTTCATACTTGAGTTATTTGGTCAGTTTTGGCAAATTTAAGTATACTTTCTTATAATTTTAATCAAGTTTTGGTTCAATTTAATATTAAACATTTAATGAATTTACTAATAAATATTACATGTTGCCTAAGACAGGAGAGAATAGGCCTGTCTTCTGTTTATTTAACGACATTGTGTTGCGATGGAGAAAGCATGCAATGAAAACAATTCCTCTCCACTTGGAGATGAATCCTGTCAAGATTGCTGCAAGTGCAGTATTGGCTGCTCTTTGACCAATATACTTCGGGGGCAACCTGCCTGGCATGAACAGGCCTCCAGTAGGTACAGACAATGAAAAGAAAAAGCTTAAATATAGCTTGGAGCCCGGAAGAGTCACACATTTAATCAAGATTAAAACCATAACTACCAGGCCTGGTCTCTTCGTCAGGGAAAACATCAGGGAAAGGAAAAGGAGAGCATCCTTATTATATACAATTAATTTAATAATAAAATATTTAATAAATTTACTAATAAAATGTCCTTTTGTCTACTACAGGAGAGAATCGTGCAGTCTGTTTATTCAACAACGTGGTGCTGCGATGGAGAAAGCATGCCAAGAAAAAAATTCCTCTCCACCTGGAGACGAATCCTGTCAAGATTCATGCAAGTTCGGTATTGGCTGCTCATTGACCAATATACTTCTGGGGAAAACCTGCCTGGCATGAACAGGCCTCTACTAGAAGCCGAACAATGAGAAGAAGACAAAGCTTTAAGATTGCTTGGAGCCCGGAAGTTAAGCTTCAAACCAACCAACCAGGCTCCCTGGTTTCTTTGTCTGGTGAAAACATCACGGGTTCCCAGTCATCATGGAAGTGAAAAGGAGGGCATACTGTGGTGCACGGAGATGGAGAGGGTCTTCTGATTCCTCCTGCACTATACGGAATTTCAGAAATGAACCACTGCTCCCGACAGCTGCTCCTTGGAAGGTCATGGAGCGTCCCGGTCATCCGGCATCTATTCGCCTCGCTGAAGGATTATTTTGAAAGTGTGTAGAAGTTGACTTGGGGCCCCTACACTGCAGATTTCTCATGGAGACACCAGATTTTACAATATTAAATTATTATTTTGTGCATTAGCAATACTGATGAATTATTTAGCAAATGCTGACCAAGTGAAGGCGTATGCTCCCCAGACAGGATCCGTTTTTGTAGGTTATTTTTCTGACGGATCAGAGGAAGTGCAAAATAATCAGTGACGTCAACACAAACTTACTGCTGACACCCTTTCCACTCTGTCGGGGGCTCTACTTGTATAAGAGTTTAATAGAACAGGTTCTGTAGATATGTATGTGGAATCCACTGATGAGGGTGTAAAGGAGTGTGCTTCTTCTTGACACTAACATTGACCTTTAAGGTTGAGTTAATACTTGAGTTATTTGGTCAGTTTTGGCCCCGTGACTGCCCAAATATGTGAAGTGTGTAGTGATTCTAATAGCGACGGCTGTCAAATGCATGTCATACTGAATCACAGTATTATTTCAATACCCCAGCACACTCCCTATGCGTGTTACTGCAAGGCAAAGTGTTCTACACCCCTATAAATGCTCTATGTAGCCCAGAAATAGCCGTTTTTATCGCGATTCACCGCAAATATATTCGGATCAAAGCAAATATTTTTCTGAAAATTCAGCACAACAGCCGATTCAAATTTGGAAGAAATTCTCTCATCTCTAATACTCACAAATATGGTGGCAATTTTCAAGGGTGAATTTGCAACCCATCAACCCCGATGATATGTCTCTTTCTGAGCTCAAAATATGGCATGCTTCCTGCTGTGATGGTCTGATACATGATGTAATCATTGACTGCTTTACACTGCTTTTACAGCTGGTCCAGCATATACAAGGTGGAATTCCAGTGAGTTGGAATGTTGCAGATAATGCGGTGCAAGGCAGATGTCCTGCCATTTGCAATTGCAGGACGCATTGTTAACCACAAGGAATTGCTGAAATGTACAGACACTCTATGGGACATGGTTAGCACCTTCTGCAATCCAAGATACCTTCTTAAAAATGTTGCAAATTTATGATGTCCGCCAAGCAGGGAGCATGTGTTATATTCCCCAAATTCAGTGAAGTCACAATGATCCTGCTATTGTAACTTTCATATTTGTAATTTCCAGGAAGATATCCAGTGGTAAATATGCTGGTTAATACACATCACCAACTGATCCAAAGCATGGCTTATCTCATCCAGGCTCATCAGTTGTAAGACAGCATAGCAACTATTCAACTTACACATATGAAAGGAGGTGAGGGAAAGGGAATCAATGTTCCTTTTTACGCTTTGGGACAGGAAGATGTCCATTGAGGAGGATGTGGAGGAAGTGGACGAGCATATGATGACAATAGACCTGCAAAAATATGGAGGTGTCAGTAGCACCTGGGTTTGTTGTGGTGGTGTATCATGACCACTGCTGTTAATATACCTGTCAACACTGCTGAAATCCAAAGCAGAAGGAATGAGAAGAGCACGTTAAAGAACTGATGGTAGATGTCCACAGAAAAAAACATCTTGAAGTGTAGATTAGGTGAAGTATGAGTCCAACAAAGAGTAAGAACTGTCTGGCAAAGATAGTTCTCTGGGTGAAGGATACTGGAACAAGTCACAATGCTCACGTATCAAACGGGAAACAAGATGGTTCCCATCCTACAATCACTGACCATCTTGATTAATGGCAAGTAAAAAGGCAAGACGGGGAAGTGCAGCACCATTCATCAAAGTGCAAAACAGTAGCATCTAGTGGTCAGTTAGCAGAAGATAGATTCCTGACAACTGCAAAGCAAAACACTGACCCTGTGGCCCAAGAAAGACTTCAACTGCCCTTGGCTCCATATGTCTATCATGGTGTACACCTTGCCACACAGCAACAATTCCAAAGAGTGGCCCATGTCCTCCACATGATAGTACAAGGCAAGGATGTGTTTTTTTTTTAGAAAAAATGGTGACTAGATATTCTGTATCAAAGGCTGGACCAGTGCCATCACTTACCTAAAATCAGTGGAATCCACAAAGTATTACAGCAGTGACTGCTTTACCAGTAATTTAGCCAGGTGGGAGTTCAATTGGCACACAAGCAGATTACTGGACACAAATTGTTTTTTGCCACACATTCAATTTTGTCTAACTAACCATGGTGCTCAAGAAGAGAAGTCGGAGTAGAACCAGTAGCTGACTGAACCAGTAGCTCATTTTTATTAAGATTTTATGGGCTAGGTGTAGAAATGCATTAAATCAGGTGTATCCCGGCCTGCAGTTAAACTTTAGGGAGAATGTATCCTGGTTTATATCACTGTGCAGTGCAGCAACATGCATAGCTAGTCCTTTCTGGCAGTGAAACAGTTATTGAATGTCTGAATGACAGGTATTTCACATATACTGCATGCAGAAAAAAAAGTCCAAATGGATCCAACGAGTAAAATTAATGATTCTTTTATTTCTTCATTAAAAAAATTGTATAAACAAATAATCCTTCTGCATAAAATCAACACATTTCAACCATAAAACAGGTCTCCTTCATGGATTCACATTTTACTATGAATCCATGAAGAAGACCTATTTTATGGTTGAAACGCATTGTTTTTTTGCAAGAGGATTACTTGTTTATACATTTTTAAAATGAAGAAATAAAGAATCATTGATTTTACTCACTGGATCCATTTGGACTTTTTGTTGTATCTAAGTTGGGTGTGAACACAGCCATGATCCGTGCAGAGCAGGTCATAGCACATTTACCACTTGAGAGCGGGACTTTGTTCTATTTACAAGGTCACATTTATAGCTGTGCACATTATCCTGAAGGCCACCAAAATTCATTGCTAACCCCTAGCTACACAAAAATAAACGTGGCCTAAATGGGTGGGACTGCTCCAGACCCCAAACACTGTGGCGTGTTTCTAACTGGGGGGGCAGTTCCTCCGCATGTGGTTCGCAGCGAACGGCTATCCCCAGCAAAAATTGCATACAATGGAGGATGCCGGCGCGAACCACAAGCACCACACAAACATCCTACACAAAATAAAACATGTGCGGATGAAAATATATAAACACATAACTCACAGAAAAAGATGCACCACATGGATAAGCAACTGACAACACTGGCTAATCCCTCACTCTGGTGTTAAAAGCTGAAGATTCGCCAATATTTCCAATCAGGAACATATCGGAGCCCCTTTAGGCACCACTTCACGGTATCTCAGCATGACATGGGGTCCTACCACTAGACTACCTATGGTGTGTGAACAAGGTCTGAACAGGTATTAAGCAGCCTACAGCCCCTCCCACTCACCTGCACTGCAGGACCAACAATGCAATGGGGAACAAATGAGGCCGCAAGCTACACCTACAACAGACCATGTGACACCGGCTTCCAGGTGCAACAGAATGTTTACAAGCCATATGCAATGGCACATTCAATACATATAAAACAAGAATCACAAAAATAAACGTGGCCTAAATGGGTGGGACTGCTCCAGACCCCAAACACTGTGGCGTGTTTCTAACTGGGGGCAGTTCCTCCGCATGTGGTTCGCAGCGAACGGCTATCCCCAGCAAAAATTGCATACAATGGAGGATGCCGGGCGCAACCACAAGCACCACACAAACATCCTACACAAAATAAAACATGTGCGGATGAAAATATATAAACACATAACTCACAGAAAAAGATGCACCACATGGATTAGGATGTTTGTGTGGTGCTTGTGGATCGCGCCGGCATCCTCCATTGTATGCAATTTTTGCTGGGGATAGCCGTCAGCTGCAAACCACATGCGGAGGAACTGCCCCCAGTTAGAAACACGCCACAGTGTTTGGGGTCTGGAGCAGTCCCACCCATTTAGGCCACGTTTATTTTTGTGATTCTTGTTTTATATGTATTGAATGTGCCATTGCATATGGCTTGTAAACATTCTGTTGCACCTGGAAGCCGGTGTCACATGGTCTGTTGTAGGTGTAGCTTATGGCCTCATTTGTTCCCCATTGCATTGTTGGTCCTGCAGTGCAGGTGAGTGGGAGGGCTGTAGGCTGCTTAATACCTGTTCAGACCTTGTTCACACACCATAGGTAGTCTAGTGGTAGGACCCCATGTCATGCTGAGATACCGTGTAGTGGTGCCTAAAGGGCTCCGATATGTTCCTGATTGGAAATATTGGCGAATCTCTCAGCTTTTAACACCAGAGTGAGGGATTAGCCAGTGTTGTCAGTTGCTTATCCATGTGGTGCATCTTTTTCTGTGAGTTATGTGTCTAACCCCTAGCTAAACAAAGAAAAAAAGCATACAGCATCCTTCAGTAAAGATGTACGCTCCAGCGGGTGTCCCAATGACTTTTTACTGGAACAAAATAAGGACATGGAGGCAGCACCAATAAACTGGTGGTAAAAAAAAGGTTATTTTAATCCATGTTGTGGCAGTGCAAACACATGCATTGAAATCCCTCCCATTAGCTTTAGAATTACTGTGTGTCACTGTTAGGCTTAGTTCACACTCCACTTATTTGGTCAGTAAATGTCAGCCCAAAGCAGGTGCGAGTCAAACCCACAGAACAGATCCAGATCTATTCATGATACCTAATTCGAGAGTAGGCTTGGATCCTGAATTTGCCTCTCAATAATGGATGGAAATAATTGACCAAACAGCAGAACTATGAACTCTGCCTTACAGGTCAATGTTAGATCTAATTTATTGTTCTGGACTAGATATAAGCAAATTTGCATAAAACTTTGTTTTAATACTGTACGGAGCTTCTCAGAACATGTAAAAAAGGCCCCCATTTTGACCCGTTAGTGATGGTCTAACATGGTGGAAAGCCAGTAGTCATCCCTGCCGAATGGTGATAATGCAGCTGTTACTACATAAGCAACACAGCATGCATCTGACCACTTCCACTATGGACTCGACGGGACTCCCTGCCTCCATCTCTACAGCATACTGCCACAGTGTGTTAGGGTCATCTACTTGGTCTTCCTCATTTCCCTCTAGCTCCTCATGCTCCTCCAGCTCCTCTCCTATCACTTGTGCAGATAAACCACCTATTTCTGACAGTTGAGCCCCCACAGGGCTCATGTGGCCTTGAGATGTAGGCACCATATCTCCTGTCCCCTGGCCAGCCAGATTTATCAGAATCCCATCCAGGACTTGGAGTAGTGGAAAAACATCATTTATCCTGTAGTCCTGGTGAGTGACAAAAAAAGTGGTCTTTTCAAAGGGCCTCAGCAAATGGCAGGTGTCACGCATGAGCTGCCACTGTCTAATGTCAAAGTTACACTGGGGAAAAGTCCTGTCCACCTGTCCATAGGTTACCTATGCTCATACAGTGCGTTCAAAATGTGGAGGGTGGAGTTCCAACATTTGTAGCTCAAGGAAGGCGTGTATTGCACGGTAAGATTGGCTGAAGTGTATGCACATTTTTCTTGACATTTTCAAGACAACTTTCAGTTGAGTGGAAGACTTCTGGAACTGGATGACAACCAGAATAAAGACGTGTCCCATGCAGGGTGCATAAGTCAGCCCTCCATGACACAGCGCAGACAGAATATTCTTCCGGCTATTAGTGACCATGGGTCATGACATGCCAGGATTCGATTTCTTGGTTGATAATGCAGAGCAGTTCATCGCTGGTGTGACTTCATTCACCCAGGCTGACCAGGTGCAGAACCATATGACAAAACCATGCTCTGTCTAGGTGGTATACTGAGGACCACTCTGAACTTTGTGCCTACAAGGTGGAGGATGAGGAGGACATTGGCACAGAAATCCCAGAGCCAGCATTGCGGCATCACCAGGTAAGTGGAGAAGTGGCACTGTATCTGCCCATATAATACAGCACAAGGGGAGGCAGTTAGTCGACAGCTCAATCACTGAAGTCACTAGAGGTGGTGCTCTGCCAAAAGTGTACAGTATCAAATGGAAAGTTCGTATGAAGAGAGAAAAACCAAAAACTAGGCGGCACTCACCGTGACTTGTGTCAAAAAATGTTCAAGCTTTATTTCATAGTTACAAGCAAAAGCGGGGTAGGGGCGGACTGCTCCTCACCAGAGCGCAAAAATACAGGCGACGGCCGTTTCGCGCTAGAATTGCGCTTTGTCTGGCCCGTGACATCATCACTATGCGACTCCACTCTTATAACTGCAGTGACATGCGGTCACTATAGTAACCTGCGCGTCCTTCGCTTTGCCATCATCTGGCCAAGTTGCTGGTGTGCCTGTGGTGGAACAACATTTACCCAGTGGGCTGTACCAGACATTGACAGGCTCAAGGACTGCATTACTTCCCGAGCAGAAAAAGCAGCAAAAGAAAGAAACAGTTGCAGGACAGGTAAGGGCACAGAGGATGTTCCTGGGCCATGCCACCTAAGTGTGGTATCAGAGGAACCCACCTATTCCTGGTTATTGTCACCTGAGATAATGTTTAAGAGTGAGCCAACCATTCCAGTACAGCTGGATTGTTTGTCAAAACACAACCGCCGAATGACAGTGGCAACTCTGGCCTGTCGCTGTGACTGCTGTTACCACCACCCCTTCTTCTGTTGCTATTTGTGCCAGCTACAGCAACATTTTTGCCACTGCGCATTCTTTTTGAGGGCCTAGGCAACTGTCTGTTATCCATAGTTTACAGTGACTGAATCAGTAATGTAATAGATAAAGTATAAAAAGTGTGCAGCAGATAGACTAGAAAAACATGCCTATATATTATACCGGCGCCTTATGACAATGCGTCTAATGCACAGTATCTTTACTATGTATAACTGAACAGATTAATTATTATCAGCAAATTAACTAGGTACGTGCACCTTTATATTAGACCGGCTATTGAGACTAAGTCTGATGTACAGTAAGTCTATGTATAACAGAACAGATTAAGTGTAAATGGCATAGCAGTGGAACAAGATGCACAGGGCAATTACACAGAGCCTGCACTGTCCCTGCACTGTGACTGCAGTCTGCCTTTGCTCTCTCTACAGTGTCCCTACAATGTCCCTGCACTGTCCCTAGCCCATGTTTTACAATTAAGAAATTGCTAAAACACTGTCCCTAGCACTTGCCATGTCTCTACCTATGCTCAGTTCACAGTAAAATGGTGGAAACTGGGCAGGATTAGGCTTTTTATAGAACTGTGACATCACAGGGGATGGCTATCTGCTGATTGGCTGGCTGCATGGCATTATGGGTCATATTGCATTCCTGGGCTTCTTACTTTTACTTCGTAACATATGTAGCCACCATTCAGATTTGTGGCAAATCAAAGTTTTCCTCAAATTCGGATTTAATTTGTTTCACTTCAATTCGCTCAACACTAGCCAGGAGTAATGTCTTTTTCTATAGATTTTGCATTTTTTTCCACTTTATGCCCTCCATATAATGATAAAAGGTCTTTCAGGGACATCATAACATTACATTTTTTAAATATGGCTATTAGTAGAGGGAGAATACAGCCTGTCACTGTACCATTCACAAAGTGTAGGGCAGTTTGTATTGACTAGACACATCTGCCCACACTGTAACACCACCACCACCAAAGGCAAACAGCGGCTGATGCATAGCACTCTCCTTGATGTCTCCAACATCGTTGACAGCCATCATTTCTGCTCAGAGTAAAGGGACTTTGATCAGTGAGCAGCACAGAGGCTCAATGGTTTCTCGTCCAGCGTAAATGCTCCTTGGCTCATGCAAGATGTTCACACCTGAGGTCAGCTACCCTTGCAGGTCTTCTAGCACGCACACCACGCAGATGTAAATTGTTTTGAATGATCTGACATGACACTCACCTCTCACCTCCCTTAAATGTGCCTGGAGTTGTGTGGCATTCATTATCTGGTTCTGCAGGGCATTGTTCATAATGAAGCTGTGATCAGTGTGGGATGTGGCCAAAGGACGTCCACTTCTATGCCTTTCTGTGACTCTCCCAGTCTCTCTGTATCTCTTTTGCAATTAGTGATGAGCGGGAGGTGCCATATTAGATTTCGCGATATTTCGCGAATATTTGATTGAATATTCGTCATATATTCGTCGAAATCGAATATTCGTCATTATTTTATATATTGCGAATTTTACGCGAATTTATATTCGCGCTGCGAATGAAACTTAAATCTGAGTTCCTAATGGTTAACTTGTATTGCTAGAATTGACAAAGGTAACAAATATCACACGAATATAGCACTATATTCTCAATCTTCGTTATATTCTAACAATACAGCCACTAGGAACTTAGCTCTAAGATCAATTCGCAATGCGAGTATATGTTCGCCTCGCGAATGAAACTTAGAGCTGAGTTCCTAATGGTTGTATTGCTGGAATAGAACGAAGATTGAGAATATCTCGAATTCACGAATATAGCACTATATTCTCAATCTCAGCTATATTCTAGCAATACAACCATTAGAACTCAGCTAGCTCTAGTTTCATTCGCAGGCTTAACATATACTAGCTGCTAATTGATCTTAGAGCTAAGTTCCTAATGGTTGTATTGCTAGAATAGAATGAAGATTGAGAATATAGTGCTATATTCGTGAATTCGAGATTTTAATTTGGAGTCACACTAAAAAATAAAAAAGGGTATGACTGACAGTATGTAGGCAGGTAAAAATGACTTTGTCCTTAAGGAGCTAAACAATGTATGAAGGAAATAACTTTTATGCAAAATAAGCATTTAAACATTTAAGACACTGAGGGTCAAATATATACCCTATTCTCTTGTTACTGAATTTATTATTTAAACAGTGGTGTCAAAAAAGAAATTTGATTAAGTCTGCAAATAGATGAGGTAACAAATGATATCTAGCAACCACAAATCAACTTTTATAGCAGTTAACTGTGTAAAAATATTTGCATCATAAATTTTCTAGAGTATGCTGCCACCTTTTGTTTTGTAGTAGTGTCTTTCATCTGCATTCCTTATTATAAACTGCATTGGCACTTTCTAATAGCAATATTTTATGCTCACAAAATATAAGTCGATAGAGCATGTTGACATCTTGACACTAAGCACTATGGAAAAGGTAAGTGATTTGGCTGTTTTAAATATAATCCACAGGACCTGTTTGCAGTATTAAATACATGGTGTGAAAATATACTTTCCTTATCTAATGAAGGTCTTAAGCTCTATTATGATAAATGCTAAATATCAAGTGGGTCATTTATTAAGACCGGCATTTTAGACACCGGTCTAAATATCCCCTATAGCTGGTGCTGGCCTCTAAATAACTTTGGCGGATCTACCGCCACTTCTAAATGTAAGACAGCTTCCTTCTATGCATAAACCAGGCGGAGAAAATTAACCACTTCCAGACAGGGCCACTTACCCCCTTTCTGACCAGACCTAATTTTGCAAATCTGACATGTGTCACTTTATGTGGTAATAACTTTGGAACGCTTTTACTTATCCAAGCCTTTCAGAGTTTGTTTTCTCGTGACACATTGTATTCACTGTTAATCTCTCTGCTTTTAAAACAGAAAGTGATACCTCATAAAATATTTATTACTTAACATTCCCCATATGTCTAATTTATGTTGGAATCATTTTGTAAATGTCATTATTTTTTTTTAAAGATGTTAGAAGGCTTAGAATTTTAGAAGAAATTGTTAAAATTTTGAAGAAAATTTCCAAAACCCACTTTTTAAGGACCAGTTCTAAAGTCACTTTGTGGGGCTTACACAGTGGAAACCCCCCATAAATGACCCCATTGAATTAAAGGAAAATGGAGATGACATTTCAAAATTTCACTTTTTTGGCAGATTTTCGATTTTAATCCATTTTTTTCTTAACACATCGAGGGTTAATAGCAAAAGAAAATTTTATATTTATTACCCTGATTCTGCGGTTTACAAAAACACCCCTCATGTGGTCGTAAACTGATGTAAGGGCACACGGCAGGGCGCAGAAGAAAAGGAACACCATGTGGTTTTTGAAAGGCAGATTTTGATAAACTGGTTTTTAGATGTCATGTCCCATTTGAAGCCCCCCTGATGCACCCTTACAGTAGAAACTCCCAAAAATTGACTCAATTTTGGAAACTAGGGGATAAGGTAGCAGTTTTAATGGTACTATTTTGGGGTACATATGATTTTTAATTGCTCTATATTATGTTTTTTGTGAGGCAAGGTAAAAAAATGGCTGTTCTAGCATCGTTTTAATTTTTTTTACAATGTCCATGAGACAGGTTAGATCATGTGCTAATTTTATAGAGCAGGTTGTTATGGATTCAACAATATCAAATATGTCTTAAAAAAAATATATATGTTTTAGTGTCTCCATATACTGAGAGCCATAGTTTTTTTTTTTTGTTTTTTTTGGGCGATTGTCTTATGTAGGGGCTAATTTGTTGCGGGATGAGGTGATGGTTTGATTGGTACTATTTTGGGGTGCATATGACTTTTTGATCATTTGGTGTTACATTTTTTTACTGTGTTCACCTAAGGGGTTAGGTCATGTGATATTTTATAGCGCTGGTTGTTACAGATGCAAATTTTTATATTTATTTCACTTTAACACAATAAAAGCATTTTTGAAACAAAAAAAAATAATCATGTTTTAGTGTCTCCATAAGACCAGAAGAAGGAGAACAGTCTTGTTTTGATTCGGAATGCTTGACTGTTCTATTTTTGCACAGGACACTGTGATGCCACCTTATGTGCTGCAATAGTCCTATGTTTGTGTTTGAATGCCCACAGCTTATTTTAATCCTATAGAACTTGAAAACGGCTATTTTTTCTGTGCCGGCGAAAACAGTCCATCTTGTCCTAGGTATGTTATGAGCCTGCACTCACGGTGTCAGCGAAATTACCATTTCCTGAGTTAACCACAATAGAATCAAATGTATCCCTGTCAGTTGCTTTGGAGGTTTTGGATGTACAGTATGTTGTCTCTGTTCTTTATTGCTGCTGTAACCCTTACCCTCTTCCTCTGATGTTTTATCTTCCTACTCAGCACTTCAATATGTCTTTCGGATTCTGTCCAACACACAACCATCATCAGAGTCCTCACCCTCCCCGCCATGTTTATCAGACTACAATATGTCATTGTGAGCTTCTTGACCTTCCCAATTCCCTGCATTTGCTCTGAGTGCCACTGTCACTACTTCTGCCCCTAATGCCACCATCACTGTTAAGGGCCACTGCTACCACCACCACTTATTAAACTATGTATGAATTTCATGGCAGTGCAAATGCTGATATCTTACACAAGTAATCAACGAGAATACTCTGGTGATATCTTCCATAGCACATGGGTTTTTGTTGCCTCTTCTTAGGAAAAAATAAGATGACCCACTAGGAGGAGAGAGTTCGGACAGAAATGATACAAGTTAAAGGCTTTTCTGAAGCCACAAGGAGGAGGAGCAGGAGGATGCTATGACTGCTAGCCTGTGCCTTAGGGTTTGGTACACAGTTTAGTAAATGTTACTAATTACAAGTCTTTGTCTACTTATTACAAAGCCATAATTAAGTGCCCCCTTGACAAACACTGCACACTAGCATTGACAATTTACTTTGTAATAATGCAGATTTGGAAGTTAAATGTGTTTGAACTATATTGTGTATTGCAGTAAAAGAATGTATTCACTAACACTAAAAATGCATAACAATAGCATAATATCATGATACACTGAACAGAAATATAAACCCAACACTTTCAGTTTTGCTCCCATTTTGCATTAGTTGAACGTAAACATCTGAAAAATTTTCTACACAAAAGACCTATTACCCTCAAATATTGTTCACAAATCTGTCTAAATCTGTGTTAGTGAGCACTTCTCCTTTGCCGAGATAATCCATCCCAATCCATCCCACCTCACAGATGTGGCATATCAAGGTGCTGATTAGACAGCATGAATATTGCACAGGTGTGCCTTAGACTTCCCACAATAAAAGGCCACTCTGAAATGTGCACAGTTTTGCCTTACTGGGGGAGGGGGTCAGGAAACCAGTCAGTATCTGGTGTGGCCACCATTTGCCTCACGCAGTGCAACACATCTTTGTCTCATGGAGTTGATCAGGTTGTTGATTGTGGCCTATGGAATGTTGGTCCACTCCTCTTCAATAGCTGTTCAAAGTTGCAGAGTATTGGGAGGAACAGCAACACGCTGTCGTATACGCCGATCCAGAGCATCCCAAACATGCTCAATGGGTGACATGTCTGGTTAGTATGCTGGCCATCCAAGAACTGGGATGTTTTCAGCTTCCAGAAATTGTGTACAGATCCTTGCAATATGGGGCCGTGCATTATCATGCTGCAACATGAGGTGAGGGTCGTGGATGAATGGCAAAACACTGGGCCTCAGGATCTCGTCACTGTATCTCTGTGCATTCAAAATGCCACCAATAGATATGTGTCATGGATACACATCCATGGATATGTGTATCTGTGCATTCAAATGCCACCAATAAAATGCACTTTTCAAAGTGGAATTTTATTGTTGGCAGTCTAGGCACACCTGTGCAATATTCATGCTGTCTAATCAGCACAAATGATATGCCACACCTGTGAGGTGGGATGGATTATCTCACTAGCACAGAATTAGAAAGATTTGTGAACAATATTTGAGAGTAATGGGTCTTTTGTGTATGTAGAAAATGTTTCAGATCTTTGAATATGTCATGCATAATGGAAGTAAGGGTGGGTTCACACTAGCGTTAGGCATTCCGTTATTGCTTTCCGTTATAACATGGTTATAACGGAAAATAATGGAATGCCCAGACAGAATGCAAAACGGAAGCCTTTAAAAGGCATTCCATTTGCTTTCTGTCATAAAACAAGTCTATGGGAAAGCATAACGGATCCGTCTGGGTCCCGTTATGCAAGACGGAAAACAAAGTCCTGTCCACAAAGGCTACAAAGGCTTCTTTTGCATTCCGTCATAATTGAAGTCTATGGGCAAAAGAACGGATCCGCCCTTCCGTCTTATGGATACCATTATGTTCCATTATAACCACGTTATAACGGAAGGCCATAACGGAATGCATAACGCTAGTGTGAACCCACCCTAAATCTAAAGTGTTGAATTTATATTTTTGTTCAGTGTAGCATAATAATAACAATGCAGTGTTTTTAGTAAAATGTATTTGAACTACACTGTATATTGCATAAATTGAATGTGTTCACTATCATGCAGTTCAATACAGTATTTGCAATAAAATTCAATTGAACTACATGGTATATTGCAGTAATAAAATAAGTTTACTAACATATATGCACTTTTTGCAGGAAATGTGTTTAAAGTACTCTAAGTGGCATATTGAAGTAATACAATGAGTTCACTAACATGGATAGAACAATGCAATTTTTGTAGTAAATGTGTTTGAACTACCAGATTTTTTCACTTTATAAGACATACCAGACTATAAGACACACACAGGTTTTACAGGAGGAAAATAAGAAAAAAATGTTTTCATCAGATCTCAAATCAGACCCCCAATCTTATTCAAACCTCAGGTCAGACCCCCCCATTGTTAATTAGACCTCAGATCAGACCCTTAATGTTAATCAGGCCTCAGATATGACCCTCCGAAGTTAATCAAACCTCAGATCAGACCATTCCAATGTTAATCAAACCTCAGTGTTTGAAATGTGATTACAAACACAGGTTTAACAAAGGTGTTATCGCTTATATTAATTTTATTCAAATTGGAAACATGCACACTTCATTTGAAACAATCCAGAGACATTAAACGTATGTCAGCCATACACTCATTTACTATATCTAATGGAAAAGTATGATTAAAATATAAAGATAAAAAGTAAAAATAAATAAAATAAGTAAAAATAACACACACTTAAAATATGCCAATGTCCCTCTGTTAGCTGTATATGCTCTGTTGGATCTCTCTTCGTCTCCACATAAGCATCCAATAGAAGACTATATATGTGGTCCCTATCTACTACATGTCACCCTTATAACCTGATTGGATGTCAATGTTGGTATTCAACTGATATTATAGTTCAAAAGATATATAGTTCATACATACTGTATATTCAAAATGTGATAGTATTGTCCCTCTTTCTTTTCAAAATAATACACACTTGTCAGCAATATGTAGACAAATCATTAGTTCCAGAAGATATTTTATGTTATTGTACACATATACACTTCATCTATGCTCCCAATGTATTAGTATTTCGGTACACTTTTATATTAATAATGATTAGGGTTGAGCAGACACCTGGGAGTTCGGGTTCAACGGGTTTGGCCGAACTTCACAAAAAATGTGTGTTCGGGACCCAAACGTTACCCAAACTTTACCCCAAACCCCATTGAAGTAAAAAGTCGAACTTTTGGGCACTAAAATGGCTGTAAATAAGTCCTGAAAAGGCTAGAGGGTTGCAAAAGGCAGCAAAATGTTCTTAAGAGCATGGAAAGTGCTCTGCAAACAAATGAGGATAGGGAAATAACTTAAAATAAAATAAATAAAAATTAAAAATTATTAACCTGCAACTCGGAGGTGGATGTGGAGTCGGAGGTTGAGGGGGCGGTGCATGTGGTGTTGTAGGTGGAAGCTGCGATAGAGGAGGAGGTAGCCAACAATGTTTTTTTTTTTTTTTGTTTAAATTGGGGTAGCCCCCAAAATAATGGGACACATAAAAAATAAGAAAACAAAGAATAAGTGCACTTGAGTACAAGAATGTATGGTTGAGGCCGGTATAAATGTCTATTCTGCACCAAGCACAGACAAGTCTTGTGGGATCAAAGCCTGGTTCATTTTCACGAACGTAAGCTTGTCCACTTTGGCTGTGGACAGGCGAATGCGTTTGTCTGTAATAACGCCCCTTGCCGTGCTAAATACACGTTCAGAGAATACACTGGCTGCAGGGCAAGTCAGCACCTCCAAGGCATAAAGGGCAAGCTTAAGCCATGTGAACAATTTGGAGACCCAGAAGTTGAATGGGGCAGAACCATCAGTCAGTACGTGTTGTCGTGTGCACATGTACTGTTCCACCATGTTGTTTTAATGCTGCCTCCTGCATTGACGTTTCATATCAGCTGGTAGTGCTGGTTGCTGTGGCGTGGTGACTAAGATTTTCCACATTTCGGCCATACTAACCCTGCCTTCTGAGATGCTGGCCGTGAACCTGCTGCGTTGGCGACCTCTTCTTCCTCCTCCTCTGCCTTCGCCTTGTGCTTCCACTTGTCCCGGTGTCAGTTGGGAATTCCCTCAGGGGTGCGTCTACCAGTGTGCACTTGTAGTCGCGCATCTTACTATCACGCTCCAGTGAGGAAATTAAGGACGGCACGTTGTCTTGGTAACGGGGATAAAGCAGGGTGGCAACCCAGTAGTCAGCGCAAGTTAAAATGTTGGCAATTCTGCGGTCGTTGCGCAGGCACTGCAGCATGTAATCACTCATGTGTGCGAGGCTGCCCCGTGGTAAGGATAAGCTGTGGGTGGTGTATCGTCGGTATCCCCCCAGCCACGCTCCAGTGATGGCCATGAGCTGCATTGGGTGCCACCCTGATGTGAACCCAGTTCCTCCTCCTCTACCTCCTCCTCGTCCCCCAGAACTGTGCCTTGGCTGGCCAAATGTGTACCTGGCCTCTGCTGGTGCAGGAACTCACCCTCTGAGCCACTTCTGAATGACTGGCCTGAAACCCTTTGAAATACCCCCTCTTCCTCCTCCTCTTTCTCCTGTGCCACATCCTCTTCCATCATTGCCCTAAGTGTTTTTTCAAGGAGACATAGAAATGGTATTGTAATGCTAAGAATGGCGTCATCAACACTAGCCATGTAGGTTGAGTACTCAAAACACCGCAACAAGGCACACAGGTCTCGAATGGAGGCCCACTCATTGGTGGTGAAGTGGTGCTGTTCCACAGAGCAACTGACCCGTGCGTGCTACAGCTGAAACTCCACTATCGCCTGCTGCTGCTCGCACAGTCTCTCCAGCATATGCAAGGTGGAGTTCCACCTGGTGAGCACGTCGCATATGAGGTGGTGAGAAGGAAGGCTGAAGTTATGCTGCATAGACGGACCACTCTTTCTGCAGCAGCTCTGACATGTCTGGGTAGTTTTTAAGGAATTTCTGCACCACCAAATTCAGCACATGTGCCAGGAAAGGGATGTGCGTCAAATCGGCTAGTCCCAGAGCTGCTTGAGGCTCACTGGCAGCAACCAATCATCGGTCTGTTCTCCTATGCCTCTCGACAGCTCCTGTGCGGTGTGCGGTTTGTCCCCCAAACACATTTTGAAAAACGCCTGCTGACGTTTACCCCTGGCTATTCCAAGTTGATGGAGAAGGTATTTTTGCTGACCAGATGAGGAGGTGGTAGAAGAGGAGGAGGAAGCAATAGGAGGCAAAAAATAATGCCCTGCGATACTCGGTGGTGGAAAGACATGCGCCAAACCGCTATCAGCCTCTGGCCCAGCCGCCAATACATTTACCCAGTGTGCACTGGTCCATGTATGCGTGGTTATGAAGACCTTGCCACAGATGGCGTTGCGCAGTGCACACTTGATTTTATCCTCCACTTGGTTTTGCAGGGAAGGGACGGCTCGTCTGGAAAAGTAGTGGTGGCTGGGAACGACGTGCTGTTGGAGAGCCACCGCCATCAGCTGTTTAAAACAGTCTGTCTCCACCAAACGGAATGACAGCATTTCAAAGGCCAGGGATTGAGGGTGGGTAGGTGGGTATTTCCTCTTTCTGTCTAGTGTTTGGGAAATGGACAGCTGAACGCTTGTGTGTGACATGGTGGAGATGCTTTGTGATGGTGACGGAGGTGGTGGTACTGTTGGTGGCACATCCTCTGTTTGCTGGTTGGCAGGTTCTACGGTGACACCAGAGGTGGAGGAAGAGGCAGAGACAGCAGAATAGGGAGCAGGAGGAGCCTGAGAACTTTCTTGGTTTTTAAGGTGTTTACTCCACTGCAGTTCGTGCTTTGTATGTAAATGCCTGGTCATGCAGGTTGTGCTCAGGTTTAGAACGTTGATGCCTCGTTTCAGGCTCTGATGGCACAATGTGCAAACCCCTCATGTCCTGTCATCAGGACATTGTCTGAAGAACTGCCACGTCAATTAACTCCTTGGAGCTAGCTTTGGTGTGCTCGGTCCCTGGGTGCAGTGGGCAGTAGCAGGCGTACAGTCTCAGGGACGGCTGCTTCGCTTTTGCACCCTGCTCCTTTTGCTGTGCTGTTGCCTTTGTGCAAGGCGGTGGGCCTCTTCCTCAGAACTGCACACATCAGTTGCATGACCTTGAGTCCAGTTGTGGTCTAGGACCTCATCATCCTCCACATCATCTTCCACCCATTCTTGACCCCTGCCCTCCTCGTCTGTCTGCACACTGCAGAAAGCCGCAGCAGTTGCCACCTGTGTTTCATCATCATCAGAGACGTGCTGTGGTGGTATTCCCATTTCCTCATCCTGCAACATAAGTGGTTGGACATCAATGCATTCAATGTTTTCCACTTCTGGGGCAGGGCTATGTGGATGGGGAAACTCTGCCAGCAGAATCATCAAAAGTATAAGAGTCTGCTGCATGACTTGGAGCTCAGACTGCTTGGCTGCTTTGCAAGGGGATGATGTGAAAGACTGATGGACATGGGCTGCAGGTGCCAGTCCTCTGAGCTTTCTGCAGAGGACTGTGTGGGAGATAATGTGAAGGAACTGGAGCCACTGTCAGCCACTAAATCTACTATCGCCTGTACTCTGTGGCATTCGAGCCTACCAAATAATACTGCAGGTTTTGTCGCCTACTCTCACCTGATGAAAATGTTTCACTTGGACCTGTAGCTGGCATAGAATGTCCACGTCCTCTCCCAGCAACAGGAGCTCCACCAACACCACCACGACCATGTCCACGTCTCTTATTTGATGTTCTCCTTATTATTTGCGTTCACCCACCAAACTAACAGATGGTTTATCTCAGGTGTCAATTTAACTGCCCATAGTCAACAATTAAGTTCACTAACAGTAAGTCAGTGCCCGTGTCATAAACAGAATCAATTTCTTTAGGTCGCACAACAGTGTAACGGAGCAATTCAATACAATTACTTCACTATCACCAAAAACTTGATTTTTCCAACCAACAATGTAACAGCAGAAGTTAACGGTTTAATTTGACTGTCAAAAACGCAGCTTAGGTGTGCAATCTAGCACAAAAACAGTATTTTTATTAAAAAAATAGAAATGCAGTAGTTAGCCATTTTAATGGAATATCAGAAGTGCCGACTAGGGCACAAATGAGCAATCTAGCACAAAAACGGTGTTTTTTGCAAACAACTATGTAAATTCAGTAGTTAACCGTTTTATTGGAATATCAAAAGTGCAGACTAGGCCACAAATGTGCAATCTAGCACAAAATCTGTGTTTTTTTGCAAACAACTATGTAAATGCAGTAGTTAACCGTTTTATTTGAATATCAGTAGAGTTGAGCGGACATCTGGGATCTGAACTTGACCTGAACTTTTGGGAACTAAAATGGCGGTAAAATAGCGCTGGAAGCGGCTAGAGGGCTGCAAAAGGCCGCACAATATAGGTAAATGCCCTGCAAACAAATGTGGATAGGGAAATGACTTAAAATAACATAAAATACTGAAAAATAATAAATATACCTGAGCCCAAGTGAGTGACAGTGGCACCTGCCACCCAGCAAACAGAGGATCTGGCACCGTGACCAAGCATCTCCACTGAATCCCATGGAAGTGTTCAGCTATCAGCTGTCCATCTCTCAAACACTGGAGAGAAAGAGAAATATAAAGAGGAAGTACCCCCCACCCACCATGGTCCTTTGAAATGCTGTCAATCTGTCTGGTGGACAGTTTTAAAAACATTATGGCGGTGACTGTCCCACAGTACGTGGATCCCAGCTGCCACTACTTTTGCAGGCGAGCCATCTTCCATTCACAACTAAGTGACAGACAAAATCAGGTGTGCACTGCGCAACGCCATCTGTGGCAAGATCCACATAACAACCGATACATGAACCAGTAAGCACGGGCAGGGACGTTATATCTCTCTTAACAGCACACTGGGTAAATGCAGTGGCAGCCGGGCCTGAGGCGCATAGCATTTTGCGAATGTCCTTCCACCCCAAAGGACTGCAGGGCATTTCTCTTTGCCTCCTGATACCGCCTTCTCCTCCTACTCGGCTTCTTCCTCCTCCTCTACCATCCGCTCATCCGCTCAGCGTAATACCTTCACTACCCACAGCAGCACAGCCAGGCCGAAATGACAGCAGGCTGTTTTATAACTTGTGTGTTTGTGGGACAAACCCCACACAGCGCAGGAGCTGTGGACAGGCATGGAACAACAGACCGATGATTGGTTGGTGCCACTGAGCCTCCAGCCCGGCCTGGTGTTGTGCGCTAATGGCCGAAATATAATAGCAGGACGGAGCCTAGCCGGTTTGACGCACATCCCTGCCGGCCACATGTGCTGAATTTGGGGTGCAGAAATTCATGAACACCAGACAGTGAAAATCAATTCAGTTAATCAAACACACACAACACCCCCCTTCACTTAAACCATTAACAAACTATTTACAAATTTGCTTAAAAACATATTAAAATAACTATAATGCAGCTAAACTAACTATATAAACAAACAAAACTATATACACACCTGATCCTTAACTTAAGGCCAGCCAAATACAAGTGGCTCTGAGAGTGGTTTCCTGCACCAACATAGGCCCTAGCCTTTGAACACAATTGTCCAGCCAGGGCACAGTTCTAGACGATGAGGAGGAGGGAGTAGGAGGAACGCTGGGGGATACAGAGGAACCAGACGATACATAGAAACATAGAATGTGTCGGCAGATAAGAACCATTCGGCCCATCTAGTCTGCCCAATATACTGAATACTATGAATAGCCCCTGGCCCTATCTTTTATGAAGGATGGCCTTATGCCTATCCCATGCATGCTTAAACTCCTTCACTGTATTTGCAGTTACCACTTCTGCAGGAAGGCTATTCCATGCGTCCACTACTCTCTCAGTAAAGTAATACTTCCTGATATTACTTTTAAACCTTTGCCCCTATAATTTAAAACCATGTCCTCTTGTAGCAGTTTTTCTTCTTTTAAATACACCTCCCTCAAAGAAGACAGCTTGTCCTTGCCTCTAGGCAGCCTGGCACATGTGAGAGACTAGATGCTGCAGTGCATGCGCAACAACCGCCAAGTAGTGATGTCGCGAACATAAAATTTTCAGTTCGCGAACAGCGAACGCGAACTTCCGCAAATGTTCGCGAACAGGCGAACCGGGCGAACCGCCATAGACTTCAATAGACAGGCGAATTTTAAAACCAAAGGGACTCTTTCTGGCCACAATAGTGATGAAAAAGTTGTTTTAAGGGGACTAACACCTGGACTGTGGCATGCCGGAGGGGGATCCATGGCAAAACTCCCATGGAAAATTACGTAGTGGACGCAGAGTCGGGTTTTAATCCATAAAGGGCATAAATCACGTAACATTCCTAAATTGTTTGGAATAACATGCTTTAAAACATCCAGTGTGTGTATACGATCAGGTATGATGTTGTATCGATCAGGTAGTGTAAGGGTTACGCCCGCTTCACTGACATTGACAGACCAAACTCCTCTTTTAATGCACCGCAAACAGTCCATTTGCACAACCGCAAACTCCCTATTTGCACAAGGTTGGATACCAAGCTAGCCACGTCCCGGTGATGTCATTGAAGGTTTCTTCCTCCACCCAGCCACGTACAACACCAAGGGTCCCCGAAAGGTCAATTGAATTGATTTTTCGAACGGGGAGATGGTTAAAAACGTTGGCTCCTCTCCCTTTGTTTTAATCCACGGTCACTGCTTCTGCGCTGTGCAATTTACTCTCACACCCGATATGAGTGGTATTTTCTGTAGTACTATTCTCATCAGTTTAATCCTCTAACGTCCCCAATCTGGGGGCCATTTATTGAATAGATTTTTCGAACGGGGAGATGGTTAAAAACGCTGGCTCCCTCCACTCTGTTTTAAACCACGGTGACTGCGCCTGCGCCGTGCAATTTACTGTCACACCCGATATGAGTGGTATTTTCTGTAGTACTATTATTATCAGTTTAATCCCTGTTACATCCCATATCAGGGATTGCCTTTTGTGAAAAAATTTTAGGCCGGTGTGGTAAGGTGCAAGGTACTGTGGTCGACGGGAGGAACGTGTCACCGAGGTTCCTGGCCTCGGTGAGGTAAGAGCCGGATTTTTGGTGTGTCAGCAGCAGCTAGTGCTGCTTGACACCTTGCTATTTAGTTTGGCTGCAAAGCCAATCCGGGCCGGCTCTTACTGGGAGTAGGCAAAGAGTTGGGTGGGTGCCTACTCCCACGGTCCAGGCCGGATTTATCCGGGACTTTAAAAGGCAGCCTCCTCAGCAGCTGAGGGTGATTGTCCTGGAGCTGCTGTTAGGCTGTGGAATCATTGGCGTTTGGGAATTCTGATCCATTCTGTGCTATGTGGAGTTCTCTGGGCTGGAAGCAAGAGCCCCAGCAGGGAGGAGTGCAGACGGCCTGAAAGTCTGAGGTGGTTTGTCCTGCGGCTGGGCTGACAGCCAGGTGCGAACCTGCACCTAAAACCTCCCAGGTGATTGTAACCTGCATTGGACTGTTTGGTTTTGCATCACGTTTTTCTGCTGTGTGTGAATTAACACCAAGAGACTGTTCACTGTTTGTTTTGTGCAAGTGTGAATAAAACACTGTTTTCTGCACTTTCTGGACTCCCTTTTGCCTCTGTACTGCACCCGCACCGCTATCTACCTGAGCGACTCCCCACACCGGGTACCTTCGACTGCCTTCACAATGACAGACCAAACTCTCATACACTAAACTGAATTGATTTCAGGAACCGGGAGATGGAAAAAGCAGCTTGGTCGGTCCTCATACTCCCAAATTGGGGCACTGCACGTGCACAGAGCAATGTGCTGTGACACCCTATATGAGTGGTGTCTTAACTAGTACTATTCCTATCAGCGGCGGGCGGGTGCGTGGTAACTTGAGAGCAGGTGACCAAAGCTGAGCTGGAGGAAGATGGTGCGTCAAGGTTCTTAGCGGAAGCTGTTGAAGATTGGGTGTCCTGTCTAAGCCAGTCAACTATGTCCTCAGAATTTTTCGGGTTCAGGGTACATGGCCTCTGAACACTAGGCATTATTCCAGGGACAGTGGAAATCACAGCACCACGACCACGACGGCCCCTGCGGAGTGGCCTGCCTCTGCCTGTCATTTTTTTTCGATAAGTGGTACTGTGCCACTCGGTATCAGTGGTTGGCACTGGCAGTGGGCACACTACAGTCAGTGGAAGTGGGCCTGACACGCACTGGCAGCAGGCAAGCAACTGAAATTAGACTAATGTGTAAAAATTAAATGCCTTTTTTATGCAAAGTCCTGTGCCAGCCGGTATGAGTAGTGGGCACTGGCAGTGGGCACACTACAGTCACTGGAAGTCAGCCTGACACACACTGGCAGGCAACTAAACTTAGATTAAAGTGTAAAAATTAAATGACTTTTTTGATGCAAAGTCCTGTGCCACACGGGATGACAGGGGTGGGCACTGGCAGTGGGCACACTACAGTCTGTGGGCCTGCAGCTCCTCACACACAGGCAGGCCATGCAACTGCAATATGCATATAAAGGAAAAAAAGCAGACTAATGTTGCAGCTTTTGGGGTGCTGTCAGGACGCTGTCCTTACAGCAGAGATCAGATGAGTCTTTCAGGACTGGAGTGGACACTGAATTCACTAGCCTAGCTATCGATTTCCCTATTAAATCAGCAGCAATTACACTCTCCCTCCTCTCACTAAGACTGCAAATTCCAAATGAATCTAAAATGGATGCTGTGCAGGAGGTGGGAGGGTCTGGGAGGGAGGGTATGCTGCTGATTGGCTGGAATGTGTCTGCTGACTGTGAGGCACAGGGTCAAAGTTTGATCAATGATGATGTATAGGGGGCGGACCGAACATCGCATATGTTCGCCCGGCAGAGGCGAACGCGAACAAGCTATGTTCGCCGGGAACTGTTCGCCGGCGAATAGTTCGGGCCATCTCTACCGCCAAGTTACTGCCACATTCTAACTTGTGCTGATTACTGGATGGCCACCCTGCTGAATCCCCGTTACAAGGACAATGTGCCGTCCTTAATTCTCTCACTGGAGTGTTATAGGAAGATGCGCCTACCAGTAGAAACGCTGCTGATGGCATTCACACCTGACAGCGGGGTCTCAGTGGAAGCACAAGATGAAGGCAGAGGAGGAGAAGAAAGAAGTCGCCAACAAAGCTTGGTCACCAACAACACCTTAGAAGGCATGGTTATCATGGGCAAAATGTGGAAAAGCTTTGTCATCACGCCACAATAACCTGTACCACCAGCAGATCGTCTGGAACGTCTCAGCAGGAGGCAGCATTTCAGCAATATGGTGGAACAGTACACGTATTGACTGATGGGTCTGCCCAGGGGCATAGGTACAGGGGAAGCTACTGCTTTGGGGCCCTGACCTAGAAGGGGCCCATCCAGGAGGAGGAGAAGGAGGACTAAAAGACTTTGTCAGAGCCCCCTTAATAGTATTTTTCAATGAAATCATATACAGTGGCAGTACGGACAGTGTAGAATGCGGATGGAACAGCTGCTGGGCCTGGTCTGAGAGAGCAATCTTTAGTAGCCCCAGGAATGGCGGCATGAAAGGAAGGGGTTGCGCAAAAATTACTTTGGGGGGGGGGGGGGGGATTTGGCAGTCAAATATTTGCTGTGGTGTCCAATCATTTCTAGCTACTATGACACTGGGTCTGCCCCATTCAACTTCTGGGTCTTCAAATTGGGCACATGTCCTGAGGTTGCCCTTTACGCCTTGGAGGTGCTGGCCTACCCTGCAGCCACTGTATTGTCTGAACGTGTGTTTAGCATGGCTGGTGGCATTATCACGGAGAAGTGCAGCCCATGTCCGTAGCCAATGTGGGCAAGTAGAGTTGAGCGAACTTCTGTTTTAAGTTCGGCGTCCAAAGTTTGGGTTCGGGTTATCCAAGCATCCCGTTATGGATTCCGCTACCACGGACCATAACTGCATTTGGAATCCGGGGTGAAGGACCTGGGGTGACGTCACCGTCATGTGATCAGTGCAGGGGGCGTGGCTCAGTACTGGATTGGATAAGAGGTCATAGGCTACCACCTCTTATCTAATCCAGTACTGAGCCACGCCCCTACACTGATCACATGACGGTGACATCACCCCAGGTCCTCTGTGTTGTCCAAGGTTCGGGTTCATTGAAGAATCCCCTTATGGATTCCAAATGCCGTTATGGTCCGTGGTAGCGGAATCCATAACGGGATGCTTGGATAACCCGAACCCGAACTTTGGACGCTGAACTTAAAACAGAAGTTCGCGCAACTCTATGGGCAAGCTTTAGTTTATTAAAAAGAACCAGGCATTGATCCCCCAGGAATTGTTTCTACATTATGTAGAATAGACATGTATACCGGCCTCACCAAACCATTGTTATACTACCGTGCACTTACACTTTGTTTTATTTTTTAATATTTTCCCAATTTTTGGGGGTCTACAGTAATTTATTAAAAAAAATAAAAAACATGTTGTTGGCGACTAGTACCTTTGGCTTCACAGCCCAAAAAGGCTTTATGTGATGCAAGAATGTAACCGCCAATTGTAAGTTCCCTGACAGTTAGGCAGTGCAGGGCTTTGTACCCGGCAAAAAAGGTAATATTGCACCCAACAATTTAAAAGAGGATTATTCACATTTTCAGTCACTGTCACCTATGTAGGACCTCATTGTTTTTAACATCATCTTCCACCCAGTCTTCACCCCTGACCTCTTTGTCGGTCTGCACACCTCAGAAAGCCATAGCGGTTTGCACCTGTGTTTTGTCATCATCAGAGACGTCCTGCCGTGGTCTTCCCCTTCCCATCCTCAAACCTAAGTGGTTGGGCATCCGTGCACTCAATCTCTTCCACTTCTGGGGCAGGACTATGGTTATGGCCCTCGGGAACCATGCCAGCAGAGTCATAAAGAATCGTAAGAGACTGCTGCATTTAACTGCCAATAATCAACAATTAAGTTCACTATACAGTAAGGCAGTGCCCGTGTCATAAACAGAATAAATTCTGCCCGTGTAATGGAGCAATTCAATACAATTACTTCACTATCACCAAAAATTAGATTTTTCAAACCAACAATGTAAAAACAGAAGTTAACGGTTTTATTTGACTTTCAGAAATGCAGCGTGTTTGCAACCAACTATGTAAATGCAGAGTTCAAAAGGTTACTTTAAATGACTGAAATACAGGGTAGGCCTTATATTTGCTATGTATCACAAAACCAGTGTTTATTGCAACAAACTACAGAAATGCAGTATGTCACTGATACTGTACATTTTAAAATATGTTTTTGTGCGTTGTATGCCAAACTGCTCTGTGTAACAACAATACGAGTTTATTTCCCAAAAAATACACTAATGCAGTATTTCACTGCTGAAATTTAAACATATGTATTTGTGCGGTTTATTGAAAACTGCTCTGTGGACCACAAATACAGCTTTTTTCCCCCAAAAAAACACTACTGCACTATTTCAGTGTAGTAAAAGTGGAATACCACTTATTTTCCCTAAAAATACACTGATGCACTATTTCACTGCAGAAATATAAAATGGTGTTTAGGTGTTTGTACCCTGTATACACAATTGCTTTGTGGACCAAGAACACAGCTTTTTTCCCTAAAATTCACAAATGTACTATTTAACGTCTGGAAATTAAACATAGCTATTTATATGCTGTATGTACAACTGCTTTGTGAACCAAAAACACAGCTTTTTTTTCCCTAAAACACAATAATGCATTTCAGTGCTGAGATTTTAAATAGGTATTTGTACTCTGTATGCACAACTGCTTTGAGGACACAGAACACAGCTTTTTTCCCTAAAACAGACAAATGCAGTATTTAACTGCTGGAAATTAAACTTAGGTATTTCTACGTTTTATGAACGACTTTTTTGTGGGCCTAGAACACGGCTTGTTTTCAGTAAAACACACTAAAGCACTAATTTCGTGCTGCAATTTAAAATTGGTATTTGTACGCTGTATGCACAACTAGTTTGGAGACCCAGAACACAGCTTTTTTCACCAAACTTCACAAATGCAGTATTTGAAGGCTGGAAATTAAATGTGGGTATTTTTACGCTTTATGCACAACTGTTTTGTGGGCTTAAAACACGGCTTTTTTCAGTAAAACACACTAAAGCACTATTTCAGTGCTGCAATTGAAAATTGGTATTTCTACACTGTATGCACAAATGCTTTGTGGATCCAGAAAACAGATTTTTTTTTTCAGTAAAACACACAAATGCAGTATTTAACTGCTGGAAATTAAACTTAGGTATTTGTACGCTGTCTGCACAACTGTTTTTAGGCCTAGAACACGGCTTGTTTTCAGTAAAACACACTAAAGCACTAATTTCGTGCTGCAATTTAAAATTGGTATTTGTACGCTGTATGCACAACTAGTTTGGGGACCCAGAACACGGCTTTTTTCACCAAACTTCACAAATGTAGTATTTAACTGCTGGAAATTAAAAGTAGGTATTTATAAGCTATATGCGCAACTGGTTCGCGGACTCGAACACGGCTGTTTTCGCCAAAATTCACAAATGCTGTATTTAAAGGCTGGAAATTAAATGTAGGTATTTCTACGCTTTATGCACAACTGTTTTGTGGGCCTAGAACACAGCTTTTTTTCAGTAGAACACACTGAAGCACTATTTCCGTGCTGCAATTTAAAATATTTATTTGTACACTGTATGCACAACTGCTTTGTGGACCCACAACACGGCATTTTTTCAATAAAACAAACAAATGCAGTATTTAACTGCTGGAAATTAAACATAGATATTTATACGTGGTATGGTCAACTGGTTTGGGGACCCAGAACATGGCTTTTTTCACCAAAATTCACAAATGCAGCATTTAATGGCTGGAAATTAAACATAGGTATTTCTATGCTTTATGCACAACTGTTTTGTGGGCCTAGAACACGGCTTTTTTTAAAGTAAAACACACTAAAGCACTTTTTCAGTGCTGCAATTAAAAATTGGTATTTTTACGCTGTATACACAACTGCTTTTGCGGACCCAGAACATGGCTTTTTTCACTAAAACACATGAATGCAGTATTTAACTGCTTGAAATTAAACGTAGGTATTTATACGCTTTATGCACAACTGTTGCAATTTAAAATTTGTATTTGTACGCTGTATGCACAACTGATTTGGGGACCTAGAAAATGGCCTTTTTTTTTACAGTAAAACACACAAATTCAGTATTTAACTGTTGGAAATTAAAGCTAGGAATTTGTTCTCTGTATGCACAACTTGTTTGGGGACCCAGAACACTGCTTTTTTCACCAAAATTCACAAATGCAGTATTTAAAGGCTGGAACTTAAACGTGGGTATTTCTACGCTTTATGCACTAACTGTTTTGTGGGCCTAGAACAAATTTTTTTCCAGTAAAACACACTAAAGCACTATTTCCGTGCTGCAATTTAAAATTGGTATTTGTACGTGGTATGCACAACTGCTTTGTGGACCCACAACATGGCTTTTTTCACTAAAAGACATCAATGCAGTATTTAACTGCTGGAAATTAAACATACAGTTGTGTTCAAAATTATTCAACCCCAATGCTGTAAAGGGTTTTAGGAATTTAGTGTACATTTGTATTTGTGTTCAGAATTAAATCTCACAAGGACTTTTTAAAGAACCAAATGCAACTAAAATTACATCAATTCTTTTTGTAATACAGTATTAAATGTTTTTTTGTGATTTCTTCATTGACACAATTATTCAACCCCTTAAAGACTACCACTCTTAAGAACAGAGGTTCATTAAAGTGTTTTCGATCAGGTATTGAAAAACACCTGTGGATGTCAAGGAGCAGCAATCAAGCATAATAAGCACCAATTCAGCAGATTTAAAATGACTGTGATACTCAGCTCCTTCTAGACATTTACTGGTGTGTTTACAAACATGGTGAAGTCAAGAGAATGGTCCAGGAAGACAAGAGAAGAGGTGATTTCTCTTCACAGGAAGGGCAATGGCTATAAGAAGATTGCAAAGATGTTAAACATACCAAGAGACACCATAGGAAGCATCATTCGCAAATTCAAGGCAAAGGGCACTGTTGAAACGCTACCTGGTCGTGGTAGAAAGAAGATGCCGACTTCGACTGCTGTGCGCTACCTGAAGCGCAAAGTGGAGAAAAGTCCCCGTGTGACTGCTGAGGAACATGAAAAAAGATCTGAGGAACATGTCAGATACGTGTACTGAAGTTTCAGCTCAGACAATAAGGCGCACACTGCGTGATGAAGGCCTCAATGCCATAACTCCCAGGCGCACCCCCTTGCTGTCTCCAAAGAATAAGAAGAGTCGACTGCAGTATGCCAAAAGTCATGTGGACAAACCACAAAAGTGTTCTGTAAACTGATGAAACAAAATTAGAGCTGTTTGGGCCCATGGATCAACGCTATGTTTGGAGGAGGAAGAACAAGGCCTGGGGCTGTTTTGCTTCTACAGGTACAGCTTCAGCGTGTGCAAGGTACCATGAATTCTCTTTAGTACCAGGAGATATTGGATGAAAATGTGATGCAGTCCGTCACAAACCTGAGGCTTGGGAGACGTTGGACCTTTCAACAGGACAATGATCCCAAGCATACCTCCAAGTCCACCAGAGCATGGTTGCAGATTAAAGGCTGGAACATTTTGAAGTGGCCATCGCAGTCACCAGACTTAAATTCGATTGAGAACCTCTGGTGGGACTTAAAGAAAGCAGTTGCAGCGCCGCAAGCCTAAGAATGTGACTGAACTGGAGGCTTTTGCCCATGAAGAATGGGTGAAGATACCCGTAGACCGCTGCAAGACACTTGTCAAACTATGCTTCACGTTTAAAAGCTGTTATAACTGGAAAAGGATGTTGTACTAAGTACTAAGATTGAATGTCACTTGGGGTTGAATAAAACTGATAATGATGTGGGCACAGAAAAGACATTTGTGGTTATTTCATTATAAATGTTATGTTATATTTGTCTGACTTACAAGTGCCTCTTTGATTTAATTGTAAACAAGATGACTGAAATGATCAAAATCAATGTCAAACTTGCCAAAACACTCAATTTCAGTGGGGGTTGAATAATTTTGAACACAACTGTAGGTATTCATACGCAGTATGGACAAATGGTTTGGGGATCGAGAACACGGCTTTTTTCACCAAAATTCACAAATGCAGTATTTAATGGTTGGAAATGAAACGTAGTGTGGCAGTGGAGCTGCCAGAAGGCCAGAGGAAGGCCATTCAAGTGGCGTATCTCACCCAGAGCAAGCTGGGTGAGAACAAGAAAGGTTGGGAAAATTATTTTTTTCCCACTGTCTGCAGCAGTCAGGCTGGTAATGGGGATAATTAGCAGCCAGCTGAGGAGCTTGGATAAATCTGGGCTGAGCTCCTCAATCAGGGCTCTCAGTCTGGGAAAGGAGCAGGCTGTGTCAAGGCCTGTGGGAGCCGGGACCCTCTAACCCTGTGTGGGGGTAAGCACTGTGGTGTTTTGGGGAGCTGGGTGGTAGACCCGGATCCCGCTAGAGAGGGAGTGTATACTGTGTAGTTAGTGGCCAGACGGCTGAGGTTTATTTTTATGATTTATTTGTACTGCTGTTATGACAATAAAGCTGGTCATGGCCAGTTTGCACCCGAATCTACAGTGGTGGAGTGGCTTCTTGATGTGTGCCAACCGTCTAAGGCGTTAAGACGGCGATCTGGAAGAGCTAAATGACCCCGTGTTGTTACAGTAGGTATTTCTATGCCTTATGCACAACTGTTTAGTGGGCCTAGAACACAGCTTTTTTTCTGTAAAACACACTAAAGCACTATTTCCATGCTGCGATTTAAAATTAGTTTTTTTACGCTGTATGCACAACTGCTTTTCGGACCCAGAACGTGGCTTTTTTCACTAAAACACACAAATACAGTATTTAAATGCTAGAAATTAAACATAGCTATTTATACACGGTATGGACAACTGGTTTGGGGACTCAGAACACTCCTTTTTTCACAAAAATTCACTAATTCAGTATTTAATGGCTGGAAACTAAACATGGATATTTCTACGCTGGATATTTCTACGCTTTATGCACAACTATTTTATGGGCCTAGAGCACAGCTTTTTTTCAGTAAAATACACTAAAGCACTATTTCCAATTTAAAATTGGTATTTTTACGCTGTATGCACAACTGCATTGGGGACGCAGAAAACATCATTTTTTCAGTAAAACACACAAATGCAGTATTTAAAGGCTGGAAATTAAACGTAGGTATTTCTATGCTTTATACACAACTGTTTTGTGGGTCTAGAACACAGCTTTTTTTCAGTAACACACATTAAAGCACTATTTCCGTGCTGCAATTTAAAATTGACATTTGTACGCTGTATGCACAACTGCTTTGGGGACTAAGAACATGGCTTTTTTCACTAAAAAACACAAATGCAGTATTTAACTGCCGGAAATTAAACATAGGAATTTGTACCCTGCATGCACAACTGGTTTGGGGACCCAGAACACGGCTTCTGTCACCAAAATTCACAAATGCAGTATTTAAATGCTGGAAATTAAACGTAGGTATTTCTACGCTTTATGCACAACTGTTTTGTGGGCCTAGAACATGGCTTTTTTCCCTAAAACACATTGATGCACTGTTTTCCTGCAGAAATATGAAATATGTATTTGTACGCTGTATGCACAACTGTTTTGTGGACCAGGAATACACTGATTGTCTATTTCATTGCAGAAATGTCAAATATGTATTTGGGTGGTGTATTTAAAACAGCTTTGTGGATCAGGATTACACTGATGCACTATTTGACTGTTGAAATTGAATATATGGTTTTGTGCGTTCTATGTACAAGTACTCTATAGCACCACAAGTCCCAGACTACAGAAATGGACTATTTCACCCCTTAATTATACAAAAGGTAATGTAGGGGACTTGACCTGCCAGAAAAAAAAAAAAGCATTTTTGCTTCACTGAGCTACCAAAAAGGATTAGACTGATGTCCCTGGCAGGCTTGCACACATGCAGGTCACATGCAGTTCTAAGGACACTGCAGTGGCTAAAATGGCTGCCGGCCCCCACCTCAGTAACAGATGGATTGAAAAAAAATTCCTTTGCAGTGGCTGGGTACATAAATGTAGGATTGCAGAAGCACCCTCCCTCAATATTAGCTGTATCTTGATTATTGCACAACAACAGGTTCTACAGATTTCTTCCCTAATCTCTCCCTGAGAGCACCGGCAGCAACCTTTCCCTAGACTAACACCAGCAGAGTGACGTGCGGCACTACGTGACTCCAGCTTATAAAGAGGCTGAGTCACATGCTGCACTCAGCCAGCCATTCACAGCCATGCTATTAGTAGGCATGGCTGTGATGGCTTCTTAGAGCAAAGATGTAAAATGCTTGCTTATTGGCTGCTGCGCAGCCCTTCAAAAAGCGTGAAGAATCGCCGAACAAAGGACCCGAACCTGAACTTTTATGAAAATATTCGGGTCCGTGTCCCAAACACCCCAAAATTCGGTACGAACCCGAACTATACAGTTTGGGGTCACTCAACCCTAAATATCAGAGGTGCAGACTAGGCCACAAATGTGCAATCTAGCACAAAAACAGTGTTTTTTGCAAACAACTAAGTAAATATAGTAGTTTACGGTTTTATTGGAATATCAAAAGTGCAGACCTCGCCACTAGGTACAAATATGTAACATAGCACCCTTTGCTGTAGTTTGAATATTTAACACCACCAAGTTCAATAGAATTCTTCCGTAATCTCTCCCTCACAGCAGCAGCATCCTATCCCTACACTGCGATGAGTGATGGGCAGTGCTATGTGACTCCAGTTTAAATAGAGGCTGAGTCTCATGCTGCACTGGCCAATCACAGCCATTCCATTAGTAGGCATGGTTGTGATAGCTTCTTAGGGCAAAGTAGTGAAACTAAATATATATAAAAACCTGGCACACCTGAGAATAATTGGATCTTCACTTTAATAAATGGATTAGTATAAAAATTCGTAGAATTATAAAAAAAAATAAAAAAAAATATAAAAATAAAATAAAACAAATAGCAAACTCGAATGCGATCAATACAAATCACCATCGGTAAACGGCGCCGCTGCAAGCTGTCGGTTCTTTACTGAAGAAGGGGGACACATATAGCCCCGAAACGCGTCTGGTCATACCCCCCCACAATAAGTTCTATGAGATATGATGGCAGAGTTAATGCCGAACATAAAGCTGGAAGACCGCGTGAGAGGTGGCAATAAACACGGAGACCGCATTTGAACAAACAGGCTCACGTGCAGTAATCAACCAGCGTGGTAAAGAACCGACAGCTTGCAGGACATAAGAATAGGTTTATACTGAAGTCCGTAGCTGCAATACGGCAGAGGTCGGGATTTCTTGTAAAACTGTTGCGATTTATATGCCGGATTAATTATCGTAGCTACAGTATTCAACTTCAGCGGGATGTGCCGCTGAGCGAGTGATATAGTGGGACGCCGCTGCACATGGTCTGGGAGTTTTTGTTCCAGGCATATAGATTGTACTCAGTGACTTTCAGACTAGTCCCGTACATCGCTTTATGCTGCTATCGTTTGGATTTAGGATTGTCAATAGCCTCGTGTTGATCCTTCCTGCTATTTAGGGACTATTTCTCAAGTTCCCAAACTTTGACAACTCCGCTGTTGTTTATAAGATCACTGCTGCTAACATTATCACTGCTGCTCTACTGATCAATTATACCTCTATACGTATGAAATGGGACTTACTGAGAACATTTATGAATATTAAGTTCTAAGCCATCACCATTCATTTAGTGAGGACATATTTGCTTAGCAGTGCCGTTCACCGATGGTGATTTGTATTGATCGCATTCAAGTTTGCTATTTTTTTAATTTTATTTTATAATTCTACACATTTTTATACTAATCCATTTATTAAAGTGAGGATCCAATTATTCTCAGGTGTTCCCGGTTTTTATATATATTTATTTTCAGTACCTGTTAGGTAGTGGGGTGAGACTACCGAACTGTGAGCATCCTGGTTGGTAGCCAGCAATCCAGTGCGTCTCATTATCTATTTATCAAAGTAGTGAAACACTTGTTGATTGGCTGTCCTGCAGCCTTTCAAAAAGCGCCAAGAAATCGCCGAACAATAAACCCGAACCCGAACTTTTACAGAAATGTTCAGGTTCAGGTCTGGGTGCGAAAAATCGTAAAGTTCGGTACAAACCCGAACTTTACAGTTCAGGTTCGCTCATCTCTAATGATGATATTTTCTAGCGATATATGTCCAGCTGTGATCAGGAGTTTATACTCACTGTTTCCAAATATTTTGATGTTATCCACCGTGGTGTCCCATGTGGTATCTACAGCGCTCACTAGGGTGAGCAAATCGACTTCGGATGAAATATCCAAAGTCAATATGCATAAAACTTCATTCCAATACTGTACGGAACAGTCGCAAGACTTCGGGTAATAACTTTATAAATTCATTTGTACTGTAAAATAACATTTCCTGAACTTGGGTTCGGTTCCAAGGTACCACTTGGGTGCCATAGCAACAGCAGGCACGCAAGGACAATATTGCTATTCCATATATGAAGTTAGAGCAAGGACTCCCAGGAGTTAGTAACACTGCCGAGTCCCGATCTGCCAGCACTGACTTACTAAAGCAGAGAGCTCCTTAGAGGGTCAGGGCCCTGGGAAATTGTCCAGTTTGCCCCCCTACACACACACACAAAATACACGCACTGCACCTTCACTCACAACTTGGGACAAAACCCACCTGCTCTTTCTGTATACATTCAAGAATAATAAGCTATATTTTAAGGTCCAGCATTTAGCAGATTCAAGTCCACATTAAGGAAGGAAATCAGCCTATAACTGATACAAGAGTAGGGATCCTTTCCAGAGTTGGGTGAAACAGTAATGTTGGCTTGAAGCACCTAGGAGCGGTCAGGGCTCAGGCTTGTAATCATTTTTAATTCTTCAATCACTTGCGATAACTCCGAAGTCTAAAAATAACTGTCTAACAAGGTTGCTTAGTCACATGTTACCGGCGCAGCACCACTGGACCAACCAGAAGATTCTCCAGAGGATCTGATTATTTTCCCCAATCTGGAACCGCTACTTTCATAGGGATAATCCACAGATAGATCATTCCATGCCTCCACTCTTCCGTTGTGCTTCAATCAACCATTGTCGTTTTTTTCTTTTCTTGTGCCTATGTACTCAGCGATACTCCTCAATTAAGAAAGATACCGCAGGGGCGGAGCTAGCGCCTACAGCAGATGGCTGTGTGAATGAGAAGCTCAGTCTATGAAATCACCCTTTCAGCTTGTATTTCCAGCCTGACCCAGCCACGATGGTGAAGATTGGCGCGGCCAAGTCCAGTGAGGGTTCCGACACCCAGAAGTCGGTAGTGCACAAGGGACAGATGGACAAATTCATCAAAAAAGCTGCCTCCGTCTATGTGGCACGAGAAAGCAAGATGGCGCCGGTCTCCCCACGCACAGGCAGCCGCGGACCAAAAGAACTAACGGATGCAGCTCCTGACAGCGAGGACGAGGTAAATCCGCTCCCTATCTCAAGGACATATCTTAAAGATACCTTAGCCTCCATGCTAGCAGCTGCCTTGGAACCCATTAGCTCTGATCTGGCGGCCAAAAAGCAAGACGTCAGACATATTGGGAGGAGAGTGGAAGCGCTAGAGGAATCTCAGTTAGCCATGTTGAGACACCAACACTCAGTCTCACAGCATATTATTACCATACAAGGTACACTCAACTCCCTATATTGTGCCTTAGAAGATCAGGAGAACCGTGGGAGGCGCAATAATCTTCGCTTCTGCGGTATCCCTGAAACAGTTGCTACGGGGGATATCCCCCATACTGTGACCCAAATTTGCCTCTCACTTCTTGGCCCTGATTCTGCACACAAAGTGATCTTGGAGAGAACGCATAGAGCTCTCAGGCCAAAGCCAGCCATAAAAGCACCACCGCGAGACATTATATGCAAGGTTATTAACTTTCCTGTAAAAGAGACTATTCTGGCCAAAGCCCGCCAAGTGGGAGAGGTCACATGGGACGGCTATTCCGTGTCCATCTTTCAAGATCTTGCTCAATCTACGCTGCAAAAGAGCAGGGACCTGAAACCCCTGACGGATTGGCTTGACTCACATAATGTCCCTTACAGATGGACCTTTCCATTTGGGATTTCCTTTCTTCATGCTGGCCACAGGATGAACGTTTCTACATTTTCGGACCTGACCCAGGTCTATGACCAACTGAATATCGCACCTCTGGACATCCAAAATTGGGACGTTATTGAAGACCTATCCTCTCTGCCTGAACTTCCAGTAGCGGAAATGTGGGAAAAGCAACGTACTCCTAGGTCCTTCAAGAACAAAAGAGAAACGTCGAGATGGGAGAATGAGTGGCACTTTATGTGATATTATGTCTGCTTAACTAATCCTCAGCCTCAAACTTCTTCTTTTTTTTTCTCCCTTCTACCTCCTTTTACTCTTCCCGCCTTTTCCCACATTACTCATGTCTCCCTCTTGCTTTTTTGCCTATTCTTCTTTCCCGCCTCACCTACTTTCACCTACTTTCAGCTAATTTGTTAAATTGCTGCAAGGCTTGTTCAGGGTGATTTTACATGTGTCAATACTTCCCCCTACACATCTTACTTTGTTACAGCGCAATGGCGCTTTTCTTGTCTACTGTTACTTGTTGTTCTCCACTTGATCGGTTTTATGTTCTGGTAATCTATAGGTGGATGCCTTCTCCTTTACATGAGACTTATATAGCTATAATTCGGAATTTGTCAACCCTTCACATATATATTGTTGTTCTCTCCCTATATCCTGACAGGGGTTTACCCGCACTGGTCCATGGGATCTACTTTTTTGCTTTAAGTATAAAATATTTAGAAGAGAGATGGCTGATGGGAAAGTTGCCTCATTCAATGTCAAAGGGCTTAATGCTCCATCTAAGTGTTGCCAAATTTTCTCTTTTTTGAAAAAGAAACTAACCTCAATCTTGTTTCTCCAAGAGACGCATTTTAGGTTCAACAAATACCCAGATCTTTCTCGATCTGCCTTTCCCACGTGGTACCACTGCGGGTCCAACTCATCAGCTTCTAGAGGAGTCAGCATTGGATTCAACAAAAAAGTGGCTTTCCAATATAGCTCCCACATTCAGGACCCTGAGGGCAGGTATTTACTTTTAAAGGGTAATATAGATAACCGCACATACACTTTTATCAATGTATATGCACCAAATGTTGATCAGGTTGCTTGGTTCAGGGACCTTATAGCTCTTATCAGACCCTTGCTTGAGGGGTTTGTGATCATGGGCGGCGATTTTAACGTGACCATTGATCCAGCTATGGACTCCTCATCCCACAAATCCGCTATTTCCAAACGTGCAGTTTTTGCATTATGTACCTCCCTTGGTGAGTTAAACCTGATCGATATTTGGAGGGTCTTGAATCCAACAGATTACAGAAAAAGACTACACCTTTTATTCGAGTGTACATGGCTCGTACTCAGAGACTCGATTTCTTCTTTATCTCAAGAAAACATGTCTAGTCCTGTGTTGAGCCATGTATTGATTCGATACTTTTGTCTGATCATGCTCCCATTTTTCTAACCATAACCACTCCCAACACACCTCCCAAGGTATTCAGGTGGAGACTTAATGATCAGCTCCTTTCATCACAAACCCATGTCTCTAAAATTCGAAAAGATATTGAAGATTACTTCAAATTGAACACATCCCCTGAAATCTCACCCCACGTCTTGTGGGATGCCCACAAAGCCTTTGTCCGAGGTCAGTTCATTAACCTAGGTTCCTTTGTTATAAAACAAAGGAATGCCCGCATTGGAGACCTTTTCTCCAAAATTAAAGCATTGGAAACCCAACACAAAAACCCATTCAGACTCTCACCTCCATGTACTCAACCAGGCCCGTATTGAGTTGAAAAATCTCCTAAATATTACATCGGCCAAATATTTCCTTAATTCCCAATTTAAAATTTTCGCACATGGGGATAAGGCCTCCAGATTTATGATGGGCAGGGTGAAACAGAGACGAGCCCGGAACCATATCTGCAAACTGATCTCTAAAACGGGTCGACCCTTAATCAATGACAATGGCATAGCCTCCCGCTTCGCGATTATTATCACTCCCTTTATAATCTACCACATCCTTTCTTAACATCTAATTCTCCCTCTCATACGGATTGCATTCACAAATTCCTCAACTCACTGTCCCTTCCTAACATTAACTCGCTTCAAAAGGAAAGCTTGGAATCTCTGATCCATAAAGACCAAACAGGTTTCGTTTTGGGTAGGGAGGGAATAGATAATACTGCTAGAATTTTTAATGCCATACACTTTGCAAAAAGAAATCCTATCCGCTAGTCCTGGTCAGCACCGATGCCGAAAAGGCCTTTGATAGAGTGAACTGGAACTACATGCGTTTAGTTCTTGACCGCTTTGGACTCCCTGAACCATTTACTCAGGCCATATTTTCAATGTATCATACAGCCTCAACATCGGTGCTGGCAAATTACACTCTTTCCTCTCCCTTTCCTATAAGAAACGGAACCCGCCATGGATGCCCTCTCTCCCCCTGATCTTTGTAATGAACATGGAGCCATTGCTCCAAGCCATACAGCAAGACCCTGCCATAGAGGGTATTAAACTTGGGAACATGGCTCATAAAACTGCGGCTTTTGCCGACGATTTGCTCTTACTCACCAACCCTACTACTTCCCTGACCCATATATATAAACATCTAGAAAATTTTCACCCCTTATCAAAATTAATATGAAAAATCCTTTGTTTTAAGTGTAGGCCTAAGTCATCATACTAAAACCAAACTGGTCTCAAACTCCCTTTCAATTGGGACTCCCCACTATTACCTATCTCGGAGTTAAAATAGGCCCTGACTCTTCCAATCTGTTTCAGCTCAATTACGTACCCCTATTCAAATCCATGCAAACCCAGAATAATAACTTATACATGCCTATGCTGTCCTTGTTTAGTTGTAAAAACCTGTTCATTTCCCTCGTCCTCCCGAGACTTACATATTTGCAACAAGTCCTACCTCTCCCAGTTCCCAACTCCTACTTTCTCTCCTTAAATAGAGACATTCGTAGCTTTATCTGGAATAGGAATAAAGCTCGCATCAGCTTACAAGCCCTTCAACGTCCAAAATCATTTGGTGGTATCAATCTTCCCAGCCTTCAAACTTATAATAGGGCAGTTTTACTGGCAAGAACTGTTGATTGGTTCAGAGAAACCCAAAGCAAATCCTGGGTTGAAATGGAATCTGAACTTTTCGGATCACCATTTAGAGTCCTGTTAGTGTCACAGGGCACCAAAGGTCTACATCACTCTAACCTTAATCTCAACATCAAAGCTACTTTGGAAGCTTGGCATTCATTTCAAAATTCACCTTGGGGTATACCCCTACCATCCCCCTCATACAGGATAGAGATGTACTCAGCTTAGCTCCCTTATAACTACAACATAGCTTATCTCCACCACTAAGAAACTCCACTCTCCCGATACTTTCTCTATTTGACGAGGAGGAAGTTCTATTGGATAGTGCATATATATTAGAATTATTCCATACAGATGGATCTTCTCCATTTTTTCGCTCCTTCCTCCACTCATATATCTCGAAACATATTCAATATAGAGACCTGCTCAGACCTATAACCTGGTATAAAAATCTGATATGTACCAGCCTTCTCCCTAAGAAACTCATATCATTGCTATACCGGAGACTTATCACCCCTCCTTCTATGCCCAAACCTTCTTTAATAGGTGCCTGGGAGCGGGATTTGGGAGTCTCTTTCTCACTAGCGGAACAGCACTATCTGTTCATGGAACCCCACACCTCGTCTAGATGTGTTAGGGTCCAGGAGAATGGATATAAGCTTCTCACTAGATGGTATAAAACACCTGAAGTCACCTGTCGGTTTTCTGCCCTCGGCTCTGATACTTGTTGGAGGTGTAACTCTGACAGAGGTTCATTTTGCCACATATGGTGGACCTGTCCATTAATCGCAAAGTGGTGGTCTCTAATTTTTAATAAATGCAATCTTATTTGCAAAACCCAGCTGCTCCCGTCCCCACAAGCAGCTCTCCTAGGTATGCTCCCTGGTACCAGTAACGGCCTTGTTTTCAAACTATATAAGAAACTCCTAACCTCAGCTCGTTTGTTAGTACCCAGACACTGGTTATCTTCAGAATTACCATCCATTGAACATTGGTTGAATAAGATAGATTCTATTTGTAGATTCGAAGAGTTATCTGCTTGGGAAAGCCACTCCCATGACAAATATCGGAAACTCTGGTCCTTGTGGCTAGACTTTAGGAAGGGATAATATGATAATATGATATATAATATGACATATATTATTGGATCTTACCCCTACTGCCCCTTTATTGACAATATGCAATTGCAACATGACCATGTATATGCACCCACCTTCCCATCATATATGATTACCACTGTTATTGGTTTTCCTTTTAAGTTCCGCACTTACCAAGTTACTTGCTGTACTACATATTATACTCCTTGTACTCCAATGCTGTACTACTGGATATATACATACGTGCTGTACAACTTATGTCATTTCGCATACTTGTACATTGATTTTGTCACTATAATAAACTTTAAATAAAAAATAAAAAAAAGAATGATACTGCACAGTGACATACCAGATGCACTAAGAAACAAAATAAAAATAACTTTTATTCACTCACAAGATATAAGCTTATAAAGCAGCAAATAAAACTTCTTGTGGACTTGCCCGACCCAGGTTTCACTCGGCTTCATCAGGGGCAGAAACTAACAGACAATCAAAAAAGGAGGTACATATTTTTTGGCACTTGCTTTTTTTTTTTTTTTTGGACGGTTTTATATAGGTTTGAAAAGGTTGCTGAGTAAGAAGAATAGGCTTTGGCCCTAACTCAAAATATGTCTTGGAATCATGGTGCATAGAACCAGCCCCACTACGCACCTCAGATGTTTTCTTACGATCATAAAGTGTGGCATAAAATGAGTTGAATTCAGGTACAGTAGGATATCTCCCGGGATGTGGAGTAAACTGTGAGCCGTTGAATTAATGGAAAGAATATAAGTTTTATGAATTCAGGGGTGAAGAGCTGTAGCCAACGAAGTTACCACTTTTGTCACTATATTCATAGTTAGAGATGAGCAAATTTTTTAAAAATTTGATTCGGACGCCTTACTGAACTTTAAAAAAAATTAGCTTAGTTCCAAATTAGTTAATCACAAAGCACGTTAAATCAGCTATATTCCGGCCTGCTGGGCGAGTGTATATCAGTGGGCATTAGGGATCGACCGATATTGATTTTTTTAGAGCTAATACCGATACCGATAATCTGTGAACTTTCAGGCTAATCAGACCTTTAACTCCTATCAGATCTCACAAGAATAAAATAAAAACTCTTCACCTCTCCTGCGCCGCGGCACCTCTTCATCTCCGGGTCCGGCTTCTCGCTCCCCTGTGTCTCCTGTCACTTGACAGTGTGCAGCCTTAGGTTATAGTGCATGCACTACATTCTGACACTCTACGGGGTCAGGACAGTGCAGCACTGGCCATATCAAAGAAGACCAGGGAGGGTGAGTATCGGAAGCGCTTGCTGCGCTTCTTCTTCGCTCCCGGCAACAGATGCATAATGGAAGCACACACTAGTATTCACTTTATACGCATTATGAGCATATCAGCAAGGTTAGATGCCGATAACTTGTAAAATCCAGAATATCGGCTGATAATATTGGTACTTCCGATAATCGGTCGATCCCTAATGTAAATCACTGTGCATTGCAACAACGTGCATAGCCAGTCCTTTCTAGTAGTGAAACAGTTACTGTTCATCAATCTGACAGGTCACATACAGTATATCACGTGAATAGGCCAAAAAGGGGGGGAAGAGAAGGTGCTCTTAGGTGGTAGCAGATACAATAGGTCTTAGCTATTCTTAGGCCGCCCAGGCTGAGTTAATTGTACTCACCTGGATGAGATGCCCTTGTTCCAGGGCCCTCTCTACGGGGATAGCTGTGGTTGTCTTATTCTAGTGGGTTGATGCTGCCAGGGCTGTCCAATTCAACCGTTAGGCGGGGGCCGTACCGCCTGACTGGTGACTAGTAGGACTTTGCAGAAAGTTACTCGTCTGGACAGGAGTCTTGCGACGAGGAGGACCGCGGGCGCAAAAACAACCCAGATGATGTGTAGAAGAACTTTATTTGGAATGACGACGCGTTTCGGGGTCATGCCCCTTTATCAAGTCTACAAAAAGACAGTTGGCAATAACAATGTACCGAATAATCTGTATTTTTTCATACAATAAAAAATGTGTTAAAATATGATAAATAATAAATAATAATTTTTCCGGGGCATCTGTTTATGACCCTTTTTATTTAACAATAGTCTGTGTTATATTTATAGTAAATATAGAAAGTGTAAAAGCTAATTAAAATGGCCGTAGATTGTAGATAGTTATATAACTATCTCATAAAACCCTAAGTGGGCTAATATATATATATATATATATATATATATATATATATATATATATATATATTTTATTATTCTTTTTAAGACTAGTGTCTACCTCTTTTTAAGTCGGTCACCTTAGCCCACTTAGGGTTTTATGAGATAGTTATATATATCTACGCTCTGCTGCCATTTTTAATTATCTTTTACACTTTCTATATTTACTATAAATATAACACAGACTATTGTTAAATAAAAAGGGTCATAAACAGATTCCCTGAAAAAATTATTATTTATTATTTATCATATTTTAACACATTTTTTATTGTATGAAAAAATACAGATTATTCGGTACATTGTTATTGCCAACTGTATTTTTGTAGACTTGATAAAGGGGCATGCCCCCGTAACGCGTCGTCATTCCAAATAAAGTTCTTCTACACATCATCTGGGTTGTTTTTGCGCCCGCGGTCCTCCTCGTCGCAAGACTCCTGTCCAGACGAGTAACTTTCTGCAAAGACATACAGTATATGGATTTGAGCATTGGCATGTGCCACTATTAGGCTCAGTTCACACTTCCCATATTTGGTCAGTTATGGGTCCAAAACACAGAAACAGTGTAGTTATTTTCATGATACCTTATCTGAGAGTAGGATTGGCTCCTGATACAGTAACTGCTGGAATTAACTTATCAAATAACTGAAGTGTGAAGTCAGCCTTACAGGTCAATCTTTGCGTCAGGTATAATGGACTTAACCGTGCAGTGACCCAAATTCTACTATAGAGCTGTTGTTTTTTTTTTACACCGTCTCCTGTTTCCACATAGATTGCTAGAGAACCTGGTATGTTACACACTGATTCTACCAAATTGTGAAAGAGCGGTCTCATCTCACTGTTGTTGGGGTGTTACCCACTCAAAATTCACTGTAGAGTGAAAGAGCTGCCTCATTTAACACTGTCTCCTGTTTACACATAGATTGCTTGAGAACTTGGTGTGTAACACACTGATACAAGTAGTGGCCCAATGACAGAGTGAAGAGGCTGTCAGCAGTAAGTTTATGTTGATGCACTATTTATTTTTCCTTTCTTCTAATCCATCAGAAGAACAACCCACCAAAAAGCAAATCCTGTCTTTTGAGGATCCGCCTTTATGTGGTCAGTATTTGGTCAGTAATTGAGCACTATTGGTAAGATAAAAATAGAAGTGGGTACAAAACAGTGTTAAGAAAGTGTTTGCATGTCTTCTCTATAACTCCTACTATTGGTTTTCAAAGCATGAGCAAATTCTGATGTAAAATAATGACCGTGAGCTTGAGGCCTCATGCTCAATTTGCATGAGTTTGGAACATGTACGTCTGACATTGGTTTTACTCAGATGATCATGCAAAACTTTAATGGTCTCTATTAGAGATGAGCGAACACCTGGATGTTCGGGTTCGAGAAGTTCGGCCGAACTTCCCGAAAATGTTCGGGTTCGGGATTCGAACTCGAGCCGAACTTTATCCCGAACCCGAACCCCATTGAAGTCAATGGGGACCCGAACTTTTAGGCACTAAAAAGGCTGTAAAATAGTCCAGGAAAGGGCTAGAGGGCTGCCAAAGGCAGCAAAATGTAGGTAAATCCCCTGCAAACAAATGTTGATAGGGAAATAAATTAAAATAAAATAAAATAAATAAAAATTAACAAATATCAATTGGAGAGAGGTCCCACAGCAAGGAATCATGCGTCATATCGCCCACCACTGGAGAAGGCCACCTCATTTAGTTCGGACCAGCACCCAGACAGAGGAGAGAGGTCCCACATCAAGGAATCATGTGTCATATCAACCACCAACGGAGAAGGCCACTCTCATTTATTTTGGACCAGCACCCAGACAGAGGAGAGAGGTCCCACAGCAAGGAATCATGCGTCATATCAACCACCAACGGAGAAGGCCACTCTCATTTATTTTGGACCAGCACCCAGACAGAGGATACAGGTCCCACAGCAAGGAATCATGCGTCATATCAACCACCAACGGAGAAGGCCATCTCATTTATTTTGGACCAGCACCCAGACAGAGGATACAGGTCCCACAGCAAGGAATCATGCGTCATATCAACCACCAACGGAGAAGGCCACTCTCAGTTATTTCTGCCCAGCACCCAGACAGAGGAGAGAGGTCCCACTGCAAGGAATCATGCGTCATATCAACCACCACTGGAGAAGGCCACTCTCATTTATTTTGGAACAGCACCCAGACAGAGGAGAGAGGTCCCACATCAAGGAATCATGCGTCATATCAACCACCAACGGAGAAGGCCACTCTCATTTATTTTGGACCAGCACCCAGACAGAGGAGAGAGGTCCCACAGCAAGGAATCATGCGTCATATCAACCACCACCAGAGAAGGCCACTATCATTTATTTTGGACCAGCACCCAGACAGAGGATACAGGTCCCACAGCAAGGAATCATGCGTCATATCAACCACCAACGGAGAAGGCCACTCTCATTTATTTTGGACCAGCACCAAGACAGAGGAGAGAGGTCCCACAGCAAGGAATCATGCGTCATATCAACCACCAACGGAGAAGGCCACTCTCAGTTATTTCGGCCCAGCACCCAGACAAAAGAGAGAGGTCCCACAGCAAGGAATCATGCGTCATATCAACCACCACCGGAGAAGGCCACTCTCATTTATTTTGGACCAGCGCCCAGACAGAGGATACAGGTCCCACATCAAGGAATCATGCTTCATATCAACCACCAACGGAGAAGGCCACTCTCATTTATTTTGGACCAGCACCCAGACAGAGGAGAGAGGTCCCACAGCAAGGAATAATGCGTCATATCAACCACCACCGGAGAAGGCCACTCATTTATTTTGGACCAGCACCCAGACGGAGGATACAGGTCCCACAGCAAGGAATCATGCGTCATATCAACCACCAACGGAGAAGGCCACTCTCATTTAGTTCGGACCAGCACCCAGACAGAGGAAAGAGGTCCCACATCAAGGAATCATGCGTCATATCAACCACCACCGGAGAAGGCCACTCTCATTTATTTTGGACCAGCACCCAGACAGAGGAGAGAGGTCCCACAGCAAGGAATCATGCGTCATATCAACCACCAATGGAGAAGGCCACTCTCAGTTATTTCGGCCCAGCACCCAGACCGAGGATACAGGTTCCACAGCAAGGAATCATGCGTCATATCACCCACCACTGGAGAAGGCCACTCTCAGTTATTTTGGCCCATCACCCAGACAGAGGAGAAGGTCCCACAGCAAGGAATCATGCGTCATATCAACCACCAACGGAGAAGGCCACTCTCATTTATTTTGGACCAGCACCCAGACAGAGGAGAGAGGTCCACAGCAAGGAATCATGCGTCATATCAACCACCAACGGAGAAGGCCACTCTCATTTATTTTGGACCAGCACCCAGACAGAGGATACAGGTCCCACAGCAAGGAATCATTCGTCATATCAACCACCAACGGAGAAGGCCACTCTCATTTATTTTGGACCAGCACCCAGACAGAGTATACAGGTCCCACAGCAAGGAATCATGCGTCATATCAACCACCACCGGAGAAGGCCACTCTCATTTATTTTGGACCAGCACCCAGACAGAGGAGAGAGGTCCCACAGCAAGGAATCATGCGTCATATCAACCACCACTGGAGAAGGCCACTTTCAGTTATTTAGGCCGAGCACCCAGACAGAGGAGAGAGGTCCCACAGCAAGGAATCATGCGTCATATCAACCACCACCGGAGAAGGCCACTCTCAGTTATTTCGGCCCAGCACCCAGACAGAGGAGAGAGGTCCCACAGCAAGGAATCATGCGTCATATCACCCACCACTGGAGAAGGCCACTCTCAGTTATTTCGGCCCAGCACCCAGACAGAGGAGAGAGGTCCCACAGCAAGGAATCATGCATCATATCAACCATCACCGGAGAAGGCCACTCTCAGTTATTTCGGCCCAGCACCCAGACAGAGGAGAGAGGTCCCACAGCAAGGAATCATGCCTCATATCAACCACCACCGGAGAAAGCCACTCTCATTTATTTTGGACCAGCAACCAGACAGAGGAGAGAGGTCCCACATCAAGGAATCATGCGTCATATCAACCACCAACGGAGAAGGCCACTCTCATTTATTTTGGACCAGCACCCAGACAGAGGAGAGAGGTCCCACAGCAAGGAATCATGCGTCATATCAACCACCACCGGAGAAGGCCACTCTCATTTATTTTGGACCAGCACCCAGACCGAGGATACAGGTCCCACAGCAAGGAATCATGCGTCATATCAACCACCAACGGAGAAGGCCACTCTCATTTATTTTGGACCAGCACCCAGACAGAGGATAGAGGTCCCACAGCAAGGAATCATGCGTCATATCAACCACCACCGGAGAAGGCCACTCTCATTTATTTTGGACCAGCACCCAGACAGAGGAGAGAGGTCCCACAGCAAGGAATCATGCGTCATATCAACCACCAACGGAGAAGGCCACTCTCAGTTATTTTGGCCCAGCACCCAGACAGAGGAGAGAGGTCCCACAGCAAGGAATCATGCGTCATATCAACCACCACCGGAGAAGGCCACTCTCAGTTATTTCGGACCAGCACCCAGACAGAGGAGAGAGGTCCCACAGCAAGGAATCATGCGTCATATCAACCACCACCGGAGAAGGCCACTCTCAGTTATTTTGGCCCAGCACCCAGACAGAGGAAAGGTCCCACAGCAAGGAATCATGCGTCATATCAACCACCACCGGAGAAGGCCACTCTCATTTATTTCGGACCAGCACCCAGACAGAGGAGAGAGGTCCCACAGCAAGGAATCATGCGTCATATCAACCACCACCGGAGAAGGCCACTCTCAGTTATTTTGGACCAGCACCCAGACAGAGGAGACAGGTCCCACAGCAAGGAATCATGCGTCATATCAACCACCAACGGAGAAGGCCACTCTCATTTATTTTGGACCAGCACCCAGACAGAGAGAGAGGTCCCACATCAAGGAATCATGCGTCATATCAACCACCACCGGAGAAGGCCACTCTCATTTATTTTGGACCAGCACCCAGACAGAGGATAGAGGTCCCACAGCAAGGAATCATGCGTCATATCAACCACCACTGGAGAAGGCCACTCTCAGTTATTTCGGCCCAGCACCCAGACAGAGGAGAGAGGTCCCACAGCAAGGAATCATGCGTCATATCAACCACCACCGGAGAAGGCCACTCTCATTTATTTTGGACCAGCACCCAGACAGAGGAGAGAGGTCCCACAGCAAGGAATCATGCGTCATATCAACCACCACCGGAGAAGGCCACTCTCAGTTATTTCGGACCAGCACCCAGACAGAGGAGAGAGGTCCCACAGCAAGGAATCATGCGTCATATCAACCACCAACGGAGAAGGCCACTCTCAGTTATTTCGGACCAGCACCCAGACAGAGGAGAGGTTCATTCAACTTTGGGTTGCACCGCAAGATCATGGTAAAGTTAAAAAAATGAGGATTCAATAAAGAAGTGCCCCGGAGTACAAGAATACATGGTTGATGGGGAGGCAGTTATAAATGTTTATTCTGCACAAGGGAGGCACAGGTCCTGTGGGATCCATGCCTGGTTCATTTTATGAACGTCAGCTTGTCCACGTTGGCTGTGGACAGGCGGCTGCGTTTGTCAGTAATGACGCCCCTGCCGTGCTGAATACACGTTCAGACAAAACGCTGGCCGCCGGGCAGGCCAGCACCTCCAAGGCATAAAATGCTAACTCTGGCCACGTGGACAATTTGGAGACCCAGAAGTTGAATGGGGCCGAACCATCAGTCAGTACGTGGAGGGGTGTGCAGACGTACTGTTCAACCATGTTAGTGAAATGCTGCCTCCTGCTAACACGTTCCGTATCAGGTGGTTGTGCAGTTAGCTGTGGCGTGGAGACAAAACTTTTCCACATTTCTGCCATGCTAACCCTGCCCTCAGAAGAGCTGGCCGTGACACTGCTGCGTTGGCGACCTCTTGCTCCTCCTCTGCCTTCGCCTTGGGCTTCCACCTGTTCCCCTGTGACATTTGGGAATGCTCTCAGGAGCGCCTCTACCAGCGTGCGCTTGAACTCGCGCATCTTCCTATCACGCTCCAGTGCAGGAAGTAAGGTGGGCACATTGTCTTTGTACCGGGATCCAGCAGGGTGGCAACCCAGTAGTCCGCACACGTTAAAATGTGCGCAACTCTGCTGTCGTTGCGCAGGCACTGCAGCATGTAGTCAGCTCATGTGTGCCAGGCTCCCCAGAGGTAAGGACAAGCTGTCCTCTGTGGGAGGCGTATCGTCATCGTCCTCCGTATCCCCCAGCCACGCACCAGTGATGGGCCTGAGCTGTGTCGGGTGCCACCCCGCTGTGAACCTGCTTCATCCTCATCCTCCTCCACCTCCTCCTCATCCTCCTCGTCCTCCAGTAGTGGGCCCTGGCTGGCCACATTTGTACCTGGCCTCTGCTGTTGCAAAAACCTCCCTCTGAGCCACTTCTAACAGACTGGCCTGAAAGTGCTAAAAATGACCCCTCATCCTCCTCCTCCTCCTCCTGGGCCACCTCCTCTTCCATCATCGCCCTAAGCGTTTTCTCAAGGAGACATAGAAGTGGTATTGTAACGCTGATAACGGTGTCATCGCCACTGGCCATGTTGGTGGAGTACTCGAAACAGCGCAACAGGGCACACAGGTCTCGCATGGAGGCCCAATCATTGGTGGTGAAGTGGTGCTGTTTCGCAGTGCGACTGACGCGTGCGTGCTGCAGCTGAAACTCCACTATGGCCTGCTGCTGCTCGCACAGTCTCTCCAGCATGTGCAAGGTGGAGTTCCACCTGGTGGGCACGTCGCATATGAGGCGGTGAGCGGGAAGGCCGAGGTTACGCTGTAGCGCAGACAGGCGAGCAGCGGCAGGATGTGAACGCCGGAAGCGCGCACAGACGGCCCTCACTTTATGCAGCAGCTCTGACATGTTGGGGTAGTTGTGAATGAACTTCTGCACCACCAAATTCAGCACATGCGCCAGGCAAGGGATGTGCGTCAAACCGGCTAGTCCCAGAGCTGCGACGAGATTTCGCCCATTATCGCACACCACCAGGCCGGGCTTGAGGCCCACCGGCAGCAACCACTGAGTCGGTCTGTTGTTCAATACCCGCCACAACTCCTGCGCGGTGTGGGGCCTGTCTCCCAAACATATGAGTTTCAGAATGGCCTGCTGACGTTTACCCGGGCTGTGCTGAAGTTGGTGGTGAAGGTGTGTGGCTGACTGGATGAGCTGGTGGAAGCAGAGGAGGAGGAAGCCGAGTAGGAGGAGGAGGCTACAGGAGGCAAGAATGATGCCCTGTGATCCTTGGCGGCGGAAGGACGTGCGCCAAGGAACTCTCCGCCTGGGGCTCCAGCCGCCACTACATTTACCCAGTGTGCAGTTAGGAGATATAGCGTCCCTGGCCGTGCTTACTGGTCCACGTATTCTGTGGTTAGGTGGACCTTGCCACAGATGGCGTTGCGCAGTGCACACTTGATTTTATCGGATACTTGGTTGTGCAGGGAAGGCACAGCTGTCTTGGAGAAGTAGTGGCGGCTGGGGACAACATACTGTGGGACAGCCATGGACATCAGCTGTTTGAAGCTGTCTGTGTCCACCAGCCTGAATGACAGCATTTCAAAGGCCAGTAGTTTAGAAATGCTGGCATTCAGGCCCAGGAGCTCGAGGGTGGCTAGGTGGGAATTTACGCTTTCTCTCCAAGGTTTGTGAGATGGAGAGCTGAGCGCTGCCGTGTGACATGGTGGAGATGCTTGGTGACGCAGGTGGTGGTGTCGGTGGCACATCCTCTGTTTGGTGGGCGGCAGGTGCCAACGTTCCTCCCGAGGCGGAGGAAGAGGCCGAGGCAGCAGCAGAAGAGGGAGCAGGGGAGCCTGAGTGAGTTCCTTGCTTTTAAGGTGTTTACTCCACTGCAGTTCATGCTTTGCATGTAGATGCCTGGTCATGCAGGTTGTGCTAAGGTTCAGAACGTTAATGCCTCGCTTCAGGATCTGATGGCACAGCGTGCAAACCACTCGGGTCTTGTCGTCAGCACATTGTTTAAAGAAGTGCCATGCCAGGGAACTCCTTGAAGCTGCCTTTGGGGTGCTCGGTCCCTGGTGGCGGTGGCCAGTATCAGGCGAACTCTCTTGGCGGCGGCTGTTCTGCTTTTGCCCCCTGCTCCCTCTTTTGCTACGCTGTTGGCTCGGTCTCACCACTGCCTCTTCCTCTGAACTATGAAAGTCAGTGGCACGACCTTCATTCCATGTGGGGTCTAGGACCTCATCGTCCCCTGCATCGTCTTCCACACAGTCTTCCTCCCTGACCTCCTGTTCGGTCTGCACACTGCAGAAAGACGCAGCAGTTGGCACCTGTGTTTCGTCATCATCAGAGACGTGCGGACTCCGATGAGGTGGTATTCCCATGTCCTCATCATCAGGAAACATCAGTGGTTGTGCATCAGTGCATTCTATGTCTTCCACCACTGGGGAAGGGCTAGAGTGGATTTCCTTGGGAAACCATGCCAGCAGAGTCTTCAAACAGCATAAGAGACTGCTGCATAACTTGAGGCTCTGACAGTTTCCCTGATATGCATGGGGGTGATGTGACAGACTGATGGGCTTGGTTTTCAGGTGCCACCTGTGCGCTTTCTGCAGAAGACTGGGTGGGAGATAATGTTGTGAACATGCTGGATCCACTGTCGGCCACCCAATTGACTAGCGCCTGTACCTGCTCAGGCCTTACCATCCTTAGAACGGCATTGGGCCCCACCAAATATCGCTGTAAATTCTGGCGGGTACTGGAACCTGAGGTAGTTGGTTCACTAGGACGTGTGGCTGTGGCAGAATGGCCACGTCCTCTCCCAGCACCAGAGGGTACACTAACACCACCACGACCGCGTCCGCGTCCCTTACTAGATGTTTTCCTCATTGTTACCGTTCACCAAGCACCACAATAAGGAATAAAATATTTGGCCCAATGTATTGATTTCAAATTTAGGCCTTTTTTACAGGCACCTAACACTATCTGCCTATTTGTTTATGTAGCGTATTACACTAATCCAGGCACAGCAGTAACCACTGATTTAGGGGAATATCTCTTTTAGGGCTAGTATTTAGGCCCTGGATGAAAGGTATCCTTTTATGGACAGATTTACACTTGGCCTGCAACAGCTGGGACACCAGATTCAGGGTATTGCTATATTGGCAGGTTAATTTCACCCCAGAACAAAATATATGTGTAAGCGGACACTATGAAATCTGGCCTGCAACTGTTTGGACACCAGATCAGGGTATTGCTATATTGGCAGGTTAATTTCACCCCAGAACAAAATATATGTGTAGCGGACACTATGAAATCTGGCCTGCAACTGTTTGGACACCAGATCCAGAGGTATTGCTATATTGGCAGGTTAATTTCACCCCAGAACAAAATATATGTGTAGCGGACACTATGAAATCTGGTCCTGCAACTGCTGGGACACCAGATCCAGGAGTATTGCTATATTGGCAGGTTAATTTCACCCCAGAACAAAATATATGTGTAAGCGGACACTATGAAATCTGGCCTGCAACTGCTTGGACACCAGATCCAGGGTATTGCTATATTGGCAGGTTAATTTCACCCCAGAACAAAATATATGTGTAGCGGACACTATGAAATCTGGTCCTGCAACTGCTGGGACACCAGATCCAGGGTATTGCTATATTGGCAGGTTAATTTCACCCCAGAAAAAAATATATGTGTAAGCGGACACTATGAAATCTGGCCTGCAACTGCTGGGACACCAGATCCAGGGTATTGCTATATTGGCAGGTTAATTTCACCCCAGAACAAAATATATGTGTAAGCGGACACTATGAAATCTGTCCTGCAACTGCTGGGACACCAGATCCAGGGTATTGCTATATTGGCAGGTTAATTTAACCCCAGAACAAAATATATGTGTAAGCGGACACTATGAAATCTGGTCCTGCAACTGCTGGGACACCAGATCCAGGGTATTGCTATATTGGCAGGGTTAATTTCACCCCAGAACAAAATATATGTGTAAGCGGATACTATAAAATCTGTCCTGCAACTGCTTGGACACCAGATCCAGGAGTATTGCTATATTGGCAGGTTAATTTCACCCCAGAAAAAATATATGTGTAAGCGGACACTATGAAATCTGGCCTGCAACTGCTGGGACACCAGATCCAGGGTATTGCTATATTGGCAGGTTAATTTAACCCCAGAACAAAATATATGTGTAAGCGGACACTATGAAATCTGGCCTGCAACTGTTTGGACACCAGATCCAGGGTATTGCTATATTGGCAGGTTAATTTCACCCCAGAACAAAATATATGTGTAAGCTGACACTATGAAATCTGGCCTGCAACTGCTTGGACACCAGATCCAGGGTATTGCTATATTGGCAGGTTAATTTAACCCCAGAACAAAATATATGTGTAGCGGACACTATGAAATCTGGCCTGCAACTGCTGGGACACCAGATCCAGGGTATTGCTATATTGGCAGGTTAATTTCACCCCAGAACAAAATATATGTGTAAGCGGACACTATGAAATCTGGCCTGCAACTGTTTGGACACCAGATCCAGGGTATTGCTATATTGGCAGGTTAATTTCACCCCAGAACAAAATATATGTGTAGCGGACACTATGAAATCTGGCCTGCAACTGTTTGGACACCAGATCCAGGGTATTGCTATATTGGCAGGTTAATTTAACCCCAGAACAAAATATATGTGTAAGCGGACACTATGAAATCTGGCCTGCAACTGCTTGGACACCAGATCCAGGGTATTGCTATATTGGCAGGTTAATTTCACCCCAGAACAAAATATATGTGTAAGCGGACACTATGAAATCTGGTCCTGCAACTGCTTGGACACCAGATCCAGGGTATTGCTATATTGGCAGGTTAATTTCACCCCAGAACAAAATATATGTGTAAGCGGACACTATGAAATCTGGCCTGCAACTGCTTGGACACCAGATCCAGGGTATTGCTATATTGGCAGGTTAATTTCACCCCAGAACAAAATATATGTGTAAGCGGACACTATGAAATCTGGCCTGCAACTGTTTGGACACCAGATCCAGGGTATTGCTATATTGGCAGGTTAATTTCACCCCAGAACAAAATATATGTGTAAGCGGACACTATGAAATCTGGCCTGCAACTGTTTGGACACCAGATCCAGGGTATTGCTATATTGGCAGGTTAATTTAACCCCAGAACAAAATATATGTGTAAGCTGACACTATGAAATCTGGCCTGCAACTGCTGGGACACCAGATCCAGGGTATTGCTATATTGGCAGGTTAATTTAACCCCAGAACAAAATATATGTGTAAGCGGACACTATGAAATCTGGTCCTGCAACTGCTGGGACACCAGATCCAGGGTATTGCTATATTGGCAGGTTAATTTCACCCCAGAAAAAAATATATGTGTAAGTCGGACACTATGAAATCTGGCCTGCAACTGCTTGGACACCAGATCCAGGGTATTGCTATATTGGCAGGTTAATTTAACCCCAGAACAAAATATATGTGTAAGCTGACACTATGAAATCTGTCCTGCAACTGCTGGGACACCAGATCCAGGGTATTGCTATATTGGCAGGTTAATTTAACCCCAGAACAAAATATATGTGTAAGTGGACACTATGAAATCTGGTCCTGCAACTGCTGGGACACCAGATCCAGGGTATTGCTATATTGGCAGGGTAATTTCACCCCAGAACAAAATATATGTGTAAGCGGATACTATAAAATATGTCCTGCAACTGCTTGGACACCAGATCCAGGGTATTGCTATATTGGCAGGTTAATTTAACCCCAGAACAAAATATATGTGTAAGCGGACACTATGAAATCTGGCCTGCAACTGTTTGGACACCAGATCCAGGGTATTGCTATATTGGCAGGTTAATTTCACCCCAGAAAAAATATATGTGTAAGCGGACACTATGAAATCTAGCCTGCAACTGCTGGGACACCAGATCCAGGGTATTGCTATATTGGCAGGTTAATTTCACCCCAGAACAAAATATATGTGTAAGCGGACACTATGAAATCTGGTCCTGCAACTGCTGGGACACCAGATCCAGGGTATTGCTATATTGGCAGGTTAATTTCACCCCAGAACAAAATATATGTGTAAGCGGACACTATGAAATCTGGCCTGAAACTGTTTGGACACCAGATCCAGGGTATTGCTATATTGGCAGGTTAATTTCACCCCAGAACAAAATATATGTGTAAGCTGACACTATGAAATCTGTCCTGCAACTGCTGGGACACCAGATCCAGGGTATTGCTATATTGGCAGGTTAATTTCACCCCAGAACAAAATATATGTGTAAGCGGACACTATGAAATCTGGCCTGCAACTGTTTGGACACCAGATCCAGGGTATTGCTATATTGGCAGGTTAATTTCACCCCAGAAAAAATATATGTGTAGCGGACACTATGAAATCTGGCCTGCAACTGTTTGGACACCAGATCCAGGGTATTGCTATATTGGCAGGTTAATTTCACCCCAGAAAAAATATATGTGTAAGCGGACACTATGAAATCTGGCCTGCAATTGCTGGGACACCAGATCCAGGGTATTGCTATATTGGCAGGTTAATTTAACCCCAGAACAAAATATATGTGTAAGCGGACACTATGAAATCTGTCCTGCAACTGCTGGGACACCAGATCCAGGGTATTGCTATATTGGCAGGTTCATTTAACCCCAGAACAAAATATATGTGTAAGCGGACACTATGAAATCGGTCCTACAACTGCTGGGACACCAGATCCAGGGTATTGCTATATTGGCAGGTTAATTTCACCCCAGAAAAAAATATATGTGTAAGCGGACACTATGAAATCTGGCCTGCAACTGCTTGGACACCAGATCCAGGGTATTGCTATATTGGCAGGTTAATTTAACCCCAGAACAAAATATATGAGTAAGCTGACACTATGACATCTGTTCTGCAACTGCTGGGACACCAGATCCAGGGTATTGCTATATTGGCAGGTTCATTTAACCCCAGAACAAAATATATGTGTAAGCGGACACTATGAAATCGGTCCTGCAACTGCTGGGACACCAGATCCAGGGTATTGCTATATTGGCAGGGTAATTTCACCCCAGAACAAAATTTATGTGTAAGCGGATACTATAAAATATGTCCTGCAACTGCTTGGACACCAGATCCAGGGTATTGCTATATTGGCAGGTTAATTTCACCCCAGAAAAAATATATGTGTAAGCGGACACTATGAAATCTGGCCTGCAACTGTTTGGACACCAGATCCAGGGTATTGCTATATTGGCAGGTTAATTTAACCCCTGAAAAAATATATGTATAGCGGACACTATGAAATCTGGCCTGCAACTGTTTGGACACCAGATCCAGGGTATTGCTATATTGGCAGGTTAATTTCACCCCAGAAAAAATATATGTGTAAGCGGACACTATGACATCTGGCCTGCAACTGTTTGGACACCAGATCCAGGGTATTGCTATATTGGCAGGTTAATTTAACCCCAGAACAAAATATATGTGTAAGCGGACACTATGAAATCTGGCCTGCAACTGTTTGGACACCAGATCCAGGGTATTGCTATATTGGCAGGTTAATTTCACCCCAGAACAAAATATATGTGTAAGCGGACACTATGAAATCGGTCCTGCAACTGCTGGGACACCAGATCCAGGGTATTGCTATATTGGCAGGTTAATTTCACCCCAGAACAAAAATATATGTGTAAGCTGACACTATGAAATCTGTCCTGCAACTGCTGGGACACCAGATCCAGGGTATTGCTATATTGGCAGGTTAATTTAACCCCAGAACAAAATATATGTGTAAGCGGACACTATGAAATCGGTCCTGCAACTGCTGGGACACCAGATCCAGGGTATTGCTATATTGGCAGGGTAATTTCACCCCAGAAAAAAATATATGTGTAAGCGGACACTATGAAATCTGGCCTGCAACTGTTTGGACACCAGATCCAGGGTATTGCTATATTGGCAGGTTAATTTAACCCCAGAACAAAATATATGTGTAAGCTGACACTATGAAATCTGTCCTGCAATTGCTGGGACACCAGATCCAGGGTATTGCTATATTGGCAGGTTAATTTAACCCCAGAACAAAATATATGTGTAAGCGGACACTATGAAATCGGTCCTGCAACTGCTGGGACACCAGATCCAGGGTATTGCTATATTGGCAGGTTCATTTAACCCCAGAACAAAATATATGTGTAAGCGGACACTATGAAATCGGTTCTACAACTGCTGGGACACCAGATCCAGGGTATTGCTATATTGGCAGGTTAATTTCTCCCCAGAACAAAATATATGTGTAATCGGACACTATGAAATCTGGCCTGCAACTGCTTGGACACCAGATCCAGGGTATTGCTATATTGGCAGGTTAATTTAACCCCAGAACAAAATATATGAGTAAGCTGACACTATGACATCTGTTTTGCAACTGCTGGGACACCAGATCCAGGGTATTGCTATATTGGCAGGTTCATTTAACCCCAGAACAAAATATATGTGTAAGCGGACACTATGAAATCGGTCCTGCAACTGCTGGGACACCAGATCCAGGGTATTGCTATATTGGCAGGGTAATTTCACCCCAGAACAAAATTTATGTGTAGCGGATACTATAAAATATGTCCTGCAACTGCTTGGACACCAGATCCAGGGTATTGCTATATTGGCAGGTTAATTTCACCCCAGAAAAAAATATATGTGAAAGCGGACACTATGAAATCTGGCCTGCAACTGTTTGGACACCAGATCCAGGGTATTGCTATATTGGCAGGTTAATTTAACCCCTGAAAAAATATATGTGTAAGCGGACACTATGAAATCTGGCCTGCAACTGTTTGGACACCAGATCCAGGGTATTGCTATATTGGCAGGTTAATTTCACCCCAGAAAAAATATATGTGTAAGCGGACACTATGAAATCTGGCCTGCAACTGTTTGGACACCAGATCCAGGGTATTGCTATATTGGCAGGTTAATTTAACCCCAGAACAAAATATATGTGTAAGCGGACACTATGAAATCTGGCCTGCAACTGTTTGGACACCAGATCCAGGGTATTGCTATATTGGCAGGTTAATTTCACCCCAGAACAAAATATATGTGTAAGCGGACACTATGAAATCGGTCCTGCAACTGCTGGGACACCAGATCCAGGGTATTGCTATATTGGCAGGTTAATTTCACCCCAGAACAAAATATATGTGTAAGCTGACACTATGAAATCTGTCCTGCAACTGCTGGGACACCAGATCCAGGGTATTGCTATATTGGCAGGTTAATTTCACCCCAGAACAAAATATATGTGTAAGCGGACACTATGAAATCGGTCCTGCAACTGCTGGGACACCAGATCCAGGGTATTGCTATATTGGCAGGTTAATTTCACCCCAGAAAAAAATATATGTGTAAGCGGACACTATGAAATCTGGCCTGCAACTGTTTGGATACCAGATCCAGGGTATTGCTATATTGGCAGGTTAATTTAACCCCAGAACAAAATATATGTGTAAGCTGACACTATGAAATCTGTCCTGCAATTGCTGGGACACCAGATCCAGGGTATTGCTATATTGGCAGGTTAATTTAACCCCAGAACAAAATATATGTGTAAGCGGACACTATGAAATCGGTCCTGCAACTGCTGGGACACCAGATCCAGGGTATTGCTATATTGGCAGGGTAATTTCACCCCAGAACAAAATATATGTGTAAGCGGATACTATAAAATATGTCCTGCAACTGCTTGGACACCAGATTCAGGGTATTGCTATATTGGCAGAGTAATTTCACCCCAGAAAAAAAATATATGTGTAAGCGAACACTATGAAATCGGTCCTGCAACTGCAGGGACACCAGATCCAGGGTATTGCTATATTGGCAGGTTAATTTCACCCCAGAAAAAAATATATGTGTAAGCGGACACTATGAAATCTGGCCTGCTATTGCTGGGACACCAGATCCAGGGTATTGCTATATTGGCAGGTTAATTTAACCCCAGAACAAAATATATGTGTAAGCTGACACTATGACATCTGTTCTGCAACTGCTGGGACACCAGATCCAGGGTATTGCTATATTGGCAGGTTCATTTAACCCCAGAACAAAATATATGTGTAAGCGGACACTATGAAATCGGTCCTGCAACTGCTGGGACACCAGATCCAGGGTATTGCTATATTGGCAGGGTAATTTCACCCCAGAACAAAATATATGTGAAAGCGGATACTATAAAATATGTCCTGCAACTGCTTGGACACCAGATCCAGGGTATTGCTATATTGGCAGGGTAATTTCACCCCAGAAAAAAATATATGTGTAAGCGGTGTGGGGAGTTGCTCTGGTAGATAACGGTGCGGGTGCAGTACAGAGGCAAAACAAGGAGTCCAGTACGTGCAATAAACAGTGTTTTATTCACACTTGCACAAACGAAATGTTAAACAGTCTCTTGGTGTTCATTCACACGCAGCAAACAGAAAAAAGGCAAAACCAAAGAGTCCAAAACCAGGTTCAATCACCTGTGAGATGTTAGGTGCGCGTTCGCACCTGGCGGTCGGCCCAGCCGTGGGATAATCCTCCTTCAGGCTTCCAGGTCGACTGCACGTCTCCTTGCTGGGTTTTTGCTTCCAGCCCAGAGAGCTCCACAGGAATAGCAGCAGCTCCAGGACAATCACAGCCCCAGACACAGCTGCTGGCTGTGTTTTATACCCAGCCCAAAACCAGGACTGGATCGTGGGGAGCAGCCACCCACCCTGTAGCTGCTCCCGTAAGGCCGGCGGATCGGCTTTGCAGCCATGCTATTTACAACTATGTCAGTAGCACTAGCTGCTGCTGACATCAACAAAATACGGCTCTTACCTCACCGAGGCTATGAACCTCGGTGACACATACCTGCCATCCACAACGGCACCCTGCACCTTACCACATACCCCCCTTTGTTCAACCCTGAGGGGTGGACACATGTGAAGGCAGTGGACGCGGGAAAGGGCATCTGCATTACCCTGCAAGCGGCCTGCCCTATGTTCCACGGAGAACTTGAAGTTCTGCAGGGATAGGAACCACCTGGTGACCCGAGCATTCCTCTCCTTGGCCTGGCTCATCCACTTGAGAGGGGAATGGTCGGTCACCAGACAGAACCTCCTCCCTAACAGGTAGTAGCGGAGAGATTCGAGTGCCCACTTGATAGCCAGGCACTCCTCTCCACTATGCTATACCTGGTCTCGGCGGGACTGAGCTTACGGCTCAGGAAGACAACGGGATGTTCTTCCCCGTTGACCTCCTGAGACAGTACAGCACCGAGGCCTACCTCCGAGGCGTCGGTCTGTACGACAAACTCCCTGTTGAAGTCGGGTGTCACCAAAACCGGGGACCCACACAGGGCCGACTTCAACGCGGAGAAAGCCTCCTCCGCCTTCTCACTCCAGCTAACCTTCCCAGACTTTCGCCCCTTCAACAGGTCTGTCAACGGCGCTGCTATTGTGGCAAAGTGGGGCACAAACCGCATGTAGTACCCTACCATTCCCATGAAGGACTTTACCTGCCTGGTAGTGACAGGTCGGGGCCAGTTACGTATGGCCTCTACCTTAGTTACCTGCGGCTTGATGACTCCCCGCCCAATAACATATCCCAGATATTTGGTCTCTTCCAGCCAATCGCACACTTCTTTGGATTGGCGGTTAGTCCAGCTTTCCTCAGGGCATCCACTACCGCCTGCACTTTGGGCAAATGGCTTTCCCAGTCGGTGCTGTGGATGATTACATCATCTAAGTAGGCCGAGCGTACCAGCGGTGCGGTCGCAGCACAACGTCCATTAACCTTTGGAAGGTGGCGGGGCGCCATGCAGGCCAAAGGGTAACACCTTGTAATGATACAGGCCCTGTGGGTAACAAAAGCGGTTTTTCCTTGGCCGCCTCCGTTAAGGGTACTTGCCAGTATCCTTTAGTGAGGTCTAGCACAGAAAAATAACGGGCTTGCCCTAAATTTTCAACAAGCTCGTCTACCCGGGGCATGGGATACGCATCAAACTTGGACACTTCATTTAACTTGCGAAAATCGTTGCAGAACCGCAACGTCCCATCCGGCTTGGGTATTAGGACTATGGGACTGGCCCACTCACTTTTCGACTCCTCAATGACATCAAGCTTCAACATTAATTGCACTTCCTCCGCGATGGCCCGTCGCCGAGCCTCGGGTACCCGGCATGGTTTTAACCGGATCTTGGCCTGAGGCTCAGTGACAATGTCATGTTGGATGAGAGACGTGCGGCCAGGGAGGTCCGAGAATACATCCGTGTTCCGACTGATGAACTCCCTGACTTCCTGAACTTGTTTGGAAGACAGGCTGTCTGCAATTTTACCATGGTTACCGCTCGCAGGCCTCGAACTGTGGGGCTGGACCCTTTTCCCCTAGAAGCCCTGGCCGGGGCTGTGGTCGTCGGCCGTGTCCCTATCTTTCCACGGCTTTAGTAAATTCACGTGGTACACCTGCTCCGGCTTGCGCCGCCCTGGCTGGTGTACTTTGTAATTTACTTCCCCTATCTTCTCGATCACCTCATAGGGGCCCTGCCACCTAGCTAGGAATTTGCTGTCAAGGGTGGGTACCAGAACCAAAACCCAATCTCCCGGACTGAAGCCCCGTACCCGAGCCTGACGATTGTACACCCCTACTTTGGGCTTGTTGCGCTGCCTCCATATGCTCCCGGACCAGCGGCAACACCCTTTCCATCCGTTCCTGCATCTGGGTGACATACTCAATGACACTTTTGTGGGGGACAGGCTGTTGTTCCCACACTTCCTTGGCGATATCCAACAGGCCCCGAGGGTGTCTGCCATAAAGCAGTTCGAAGGGCGAGAACCCAGTAGAGGCCTGGGGCACCTCTCGCACTGCGGACATGAGATAGGGCAGAAGCAGATCCCAGTCCTTCCCATCTCTAGACACCACCCTTTTTAACATATTTTTTAAAGTTTGGTTAAACCTCTCGACAAGACCGTCCGTTTGCGGATGGTAAACGGACGTCCGTAACTGCTTTATACGCAACAATTTACACAGTTCCCTCATAACTTTGGACATAAAAGGGGTCCCTTGGTCTGTCAGAACCTCTTTTGGCAGGCCCACACGGGAAAACATTTCCATTAACTCTTTGGCAATGAGCTTAGCTGAGGTATGTCACAGAGGCTCCGCCTCCGGATACCGAGTGGCATAGTCGAGAACTACCAGAATGTGTTGGTGGCCCCTGGCAGACTTTGGTACAGGCCCAATTAGATCCATTGCGATTCGCTCAAACGGGACCTCAATAATTGGAAGCGGTACCAGAGGACTACGGAAATGTGGCTGGGGGCTATTTATCTGACAGGTGGGACAGGACTTACAATAATTTTCTACCTCCTTGAACACACTGGGCCAATAAAACCGCTGCAGTATGCGGTCCTGGGTTTTCTGCCACCCCAAGTGTCCCCCAAGAACATGTTGGTGGGCAAGCTCCATGACAAGCTTGCGGTACGCTGTGGGCACCACCAATTGTTCAACAGGTTCACCCCGGATTTGGTTCACCCGATATAACATTTCTTGGTGAACAACAAAGCGGGGAAATATTATCTCAGCCCCTGGTTTCTGGGGTTTACCATCAATTTCCAGCACATTCTCCCAGGCCCTGGTTAGGGTTTGGTCCCGGTGTTAGGCGGTCCCAAAATTATCTCCGGAGACGTGGAGGTCTGCCAACTCAGGACCTGGTGGCAAGTCCTCCATGTCTCCCACCATTACACTCAGTGGGGGTGTCTCCCCCTCTATCACAGAAGTGGTGGTCACCCCTACCGCAGGCCCTTCGGACTCGGGCTCCCAGGGCTCTGGCCTCCCACAGGAACCAGGCCACTCTGCTAGGGTTACCCCTGTCTCAGGGCTATTAGTCACTTTCACCTCAGGCCATAGTGACGGAAAACCAGGTAAGTCTCTCCCAATTATTAGTTCATATGGTAGCTTGGCGGAGATTGCCACTTCACAAGTCCATGTGCCGGCCGCCGTGGACAGAGACATTACAGCCGTGGGATAGTCCTTTAAGTCTCCGTGTATGCACACCACCCCAACTTTCCGGCCCGTATACTGGGAGGGCTGTACCAGGGCAGCACTTACCAGGGTTACTAGGCTCCCTGAGTCCAGCAGCGCCACTGCAAGATTATCACCGACTTGCACCTGGCACAGATGACGATTGTCTATTGTCTCGGGGGTGCCGGTCGCACACAGTCTCCGGGCATACATGGAAGCCCGGTACCCATAATTGGTCTCCATGGGTTCTCCCCACTGTGGACAGTCGGCCCTCACATGGCCAGGCTCGTGACACCGCCAGCAGACTATCGGGGCCGGGTCTACAGGGGTACACCCGAGCAGGTTTCTCGGGTACCAGTCGTCGGGACTGGATGGAAGACCTCCGGGGTTTGACCGGCCCCCTCCCAACAACACCCCCTTTCAAGGTTTTTGTGGCCTCATAGCGCTCGACCAGGTCGACCATGTCCAAGGCATTAGTGGGTGACACCTGGCCGATCCAGTGCTGCAGGGGGTACAGCAAGGCCCTCCAGAAGATGTCAGCCAGCAGACGGTCCAGCATAGCAGCCGGACTTAGAACCTCAGGCTGCAGCCACTTTTGCAACCTGTGAAGCAACTCATAATACTGCGGCCTGGCGGGTTCAGCCGTATTAAAGTTCCACTGGTGGACCTGCTGAGCCCGGACTACCACGTTCACCCCCAGTCTTGCCAGGATCTCACCTTTCACGGTCGGGTAGTCAGCTGCTTGGTCATCTGGGAGGTCAAAAAAATACTTGCTGGGGTCCAGACGCCAGGAACGGAGCGACGACCTCTGCCCACTGTTCTCGGGGTAATTTCTCCCTCACGGCCACCTTCTCGAACACCGCCAGATAGGTCTCCACATCATCCGAGGGGGTCATCTTAGGGATCGCTGCACGGACAGCTTTCCGGGCATCGTGGGCGTGGCGGGACGCTCCTGCAGCTTGCAATGCCATCACGTGCTGCAGCAGTAGCTGGTTGGTCTCCCGCTGCTGCACGTTAGCCTCTATGAGGGCTTTCACAGCCGCCTCCATTTTGTCAGGGACCACAGGCTGCAACTTTGCCGGCCGAATATAGGACATCCAGTCGTGCCCAGCAAAAACAAACTTGGCGTTCACGCCAGCCTCACTGCGCATGCCCGCATCCGACACCAAATGTGTGGAGTTGCTCTGGTAGATAACGGTGCGGGTGCAGTACAGAGGCAAAACAAGGAGTCCAGTACGTGCAATAAACAGTGTTTTATTCACACTTGCACAAACGAAATGGTAAACAGTCTCTTGGTGTTCATTCACACGCAGCAAACAGAAAAAACAAAACCAAAGAGTCCAAAACCAGGTTCAATCACCTGTGAGATGTTAGGTGCGCGTTCGCACCTGGCGGTCGGCCCAGCCGTGGGATAATCCTCCTTCAGGCTTCCAGGTCGACTGCACGTCTCCTTGCTGGGTTTTTGCTTCCAGCCCAGAGAGCTCCACAGGAATAGCAGCAGCTCCAGGACAATCACAGCCCCAGACACAGCTGCTGGCTGTGTTTTATACCCAGCCCAAAACCAGGACTGGATCGTGGGAGCAGCCACCCACCCTACACTTTAGCTGCTCCCGGTAAGAGCCGGCCCGGATCGGCTTTGCAGCCATGCAATTTACAACTATGTCAGTAGCACTAGCTGCTGCTGACATCAACAAAATACGGCTCTTACCTCACCGAGGCTATGAACCTCGGTGACACATACCTGCCATCCACAACGGCACCCTGCACCTTACCACAGCGGACACTATGAAATCTGGCCTGCAACTGTTTGGACACCAGATCCAGGGTATTGCTATATTGGCAGGTTAATTTCACCCCAGAAAAAATATATGTGTAATCGGACACTATGAAATCTGGCTTGCAACTGCTTGGACACCAGATCCAGGGTATTGCTATATTGGCAGGTTAATTTCACCCCAGAACAAAATATATGTGTAAGCGGACACTATAAAATCGGTCCTGCAACTGCTGGGACACCAGATCCAGGGTATTGCTATATTGGCAGGTTAATTTCACCCCAGAACAAAATATATGTGTAAGCTGACACTATGAAATCTGTCCTGCAACTGCTGGGACACCAGATCCAGGGTATTGCTATATTGGCAGGTTAATTTAACCCCAGAACAAAATATATGTGTAAGCGGACACTATGAAATCGGTCCTGCAACTGCTGGGACACCAGATCCAGGGTATTGCTATATTGGCAGGGTAATTTCACCCCAGAAAAAATATATGTGTAAGCGGACACTATGAAATCTGGCCTGCAACTGTTTGGACACTAGATCCAGGGTATTGCTATATTGGCAGGTTAATTTCACCCCAGAACAAAATATATGTGTAAGCAGATACTATAAAATATGTCCTGCAACTGCGTGGACACCAGATTCAGGGTATTGCTATATTGGCAGAGTAATTTCACCCCAGAAAAAATATATGTGTAGCGGACACTATGAAATCTGGCCTGCAACTGTTTGGACACCAGATCCAGGGTATTGCTATATTGGCAGGTTAATTTCACCCCAGAAAAATATATGTGTAAGCGGACACTATGAAATCTGGCCTGGTACTGCTGGGACACCAGATCCAGGGTATTGCTATATTGGCAGGTTAATTTCACCCCAGAACAAAATATATGTGTAAGCTGACACTATGAAATCTGTCCTGCAACTGCTGGGACACCAGATCCAGGGTATTGCTATATTGGCAAGTTAATTTAACCCCAGAACAAAATATATGTGTAAGCGGACACTATGAAATCGGTCCTGCAACTGCTGGGACACCAGATCCAGGGTATTGCTATATTGGCAGGTTAATTTCACCCCAGAAAAAAATATATGTGTAAGAAGACACTATGAAATCTTGCCTGCTATTGCTGGGACACCAGATCCAGGGTATTGCTATATTGGCAGGTTAATTTAACCCCAGAACAGAATATATGTGTAAGCTGACACTATGACATCTGTTCTGCAACTGCTGGGACACCAGATCCAGGGTATTGCTATATTGGCAGGTTCATTTAACCCCAGAACAAAATATATGTGTAAGCGGATACTATAAAATATGTCCTGCAACTGCTGGGACACCAGATCCAGGGTATTGCTATATTGGCAGGGTAATTTCACCCCAGAACAAAATATATGTGTAAGCGGATACTATAAAATATGTCCTGCAACTGCTTGGACACCAGATCCAGGGTATTGCTATATTGGCAGGGTAATTTCACCCCAGAAAAAAATATATGTGTAAGCGGACACTATGAAATCTGGCCTGCAACTGTTTGGACACCAGATCCAGGGTATTGCTATATTGGCAGGTTAATTTCACCCCAGAAAAAAATATATACGTAATCGGACACTATGAAATCTGGCCTGCAACTGCTTGGACACCAGATCCAGGTTATTGCTATATTGGCAGGTTAATTTCACCCCAGAACAAAATATATGTGTAAGCGGACACTATGAAATCTGGCCTGCAACTGTTTGGATACCAGATCCAGGGTATTGCTATATTGGCAGGGTAATTTCACCCCAGAACAAAATATATGTGTAAGCGGATACTATAAAATATGTCCTGCAACTGCTTGGACACCAGATTCAGGGTATTGCTATATTGGCAGGTTAATTTCACCCCAGAACAAAATATATGTGTAAGCGGATACTATAAAATATGTCCTGCAACTGCGTGGACACCAGATTCAGGGTATTGCTATATTGGCAGAGTAATTTCACCCCAGAAAAAAAATATATGTGTAAGCGGACACTATGAAATCTGGCCTGCAACTGTTTGGACACCAGATCCAGGGTATTGCTATATTGGCAGGTTAATTTCACCCCAGAAAAAAATATATGTGTAAGCGGACACTATGAAATCTGGCCTGGTACTGCTGGGACACCAGATCCAGGGTATTGCTATATTGGCAGGTTAATTTCACCCCAGAACAAAATATATGTGTAAGCTGACACTATGAAATCTGTCCTGCAACTGCTGGGACACCAGATCCAGGGTATTGCTATATTGGCAAGTTAATTTAACCCCAGAACAAAATATATGTGTAAGCGGACACTATGAAATCGGTCCTGCAACTGCTGGGACACCAGATCCAGGGTATTGCTATATTGGCAGGTTAATTTCACCCCAGAAAAAAATATATGTGTAAGAAGACACTATGAAATCTTGCCTGCTATTGCTGGGACACCAGATCCAGGGTATTGCTATATTGGCAGGTTAATTTAACCCCAGAACAGAATATATGTGTAAGCTGACACTATGACATCTGTTCTGCAACTGCTGGGACACTAGATCCAGGGTATTGCTATATTGGCAGGTTCATTTAACCCCAGAACAAAATATATGTGTAAGCGGATACTATAAAATATGTCCTGCAACTGCTGGGACACCAGATCCAGGGTATTGCTATATTGGCAGGGTAATTTCACCCCAGAACAAAATATATGTGTAAGCGGATACTATAAAATATGTCCTGCAACTGCTTGGACACCAGATCCAGGGTATTGCTATATTGGCAGGGTAATTTCACCCCAGAAAAAAATATATGTGTAAGCGGACACTATGAAATCTGGCCTGCAACTGTTTGGACACCAGATCCAGGGTATTGCTATATTGGCAGGTTAATTTCACCCCAGAAAAAATATATGCGTAATCGGACACTATGAAATCTGGCCTGCAACTGCTTGGACACCAGATCCAGGGTATTGCTATATTGGCAGGTTAATTTCACCCCAGAACAAAATATATGTGTAAGCGGACACTATGAAATCTGGCCTGCAACTGTTTGGATACCAGATCCAGGGTATTGCTATATTGGCAGGGTAATTTCACCCCAGAACAAAATATATGTGTAAGCGGATACTATAAAATATGTCCTGCAACTGCTTGGACACCAGATTCAGGGTATTGCTATATTGGCAGAGTAATTTCACCCCAGAAAAAAAATATATGTGTAAGCAGACACTATGAAATCTGGCCTGCAACTGTTTGGACACCAGATCCAGGGTATTGCTATATTGGCAGGTTAATTTCACCCCAGAAAAAAATATATGTGTAAGCGCACACTATGAAATCTGGCCTGCTACTGCTGGGACACCAGATCCAGGGTATTGCTATTTTGGCAGGTTAATTTCACCCCAGAACAAAATATATGTGTAAGCTGACACTATGAAATCGGTCCTGCAAACTGTTTGGACACCAGATCCAGGGTATTGCTATATTGGCAGGTTAATTTAACCCCAGAACAAAATATATGTGTAAGCTGACACTATGACATCTGTTCTGCAACTGCTGGGACACCAGATCCAGGGTATTGCTATATTGGCAGGTTAATTTAACCCCAGAACAAAATATATGTGTAAGCGGACACTATGAAATCGGTCCTGCAACAGCTGGGACACTAAACCCAGGGTATTGCTATATTGGCAGGGTAATTTCACCCCAGAACAAAATATATGTGTTAGCGGATACTATAAAATATGTCCTGCAACTGCTTGGACACCAGATCCAGGGAATTGCTATATTGGCAGGGTAATTTCACCCCAGAAAAAAATATATGTGTAAGCGGACACTATGATATCTGGCCTGCAACTGCTGGGACACCAGATCCAGGGTATTGCTATATTGGCAGGTTAATTTAACCCCAGAACAAAATATATGTCTAAGCTGACACTATGACATCTGTCCTGCAACTGCTGGGACACCAGATCCAGGGTATTGCTATATTGGCAGGGTAATTTCACCCCAGAAAAAAATATATGTGTAAGCGGACACTATGAAATCTGGCCTGCAACTGGTTGGACACAGATCCAGGGTATTGCTATATTGGCAGGTTAATTTCACCCCAGAAAAAAATATATGTGTAAGCGGACACTATGAAATCTGGCCTGCTATTGCTGGGACACCAGATCCAGGGTATTGCTATATTGGCAGGTTAATTTCACCCCAGAACAAAATATATGTGTAAGCGTACACTATGAAATCGGTCCTGCAACTGCTGAGACACCAGATCCAGGGTATTGCTATATTGGCAGGTTAATTTCACCCCAGAACAAAATATATGTGTAAGCGTACACTATGAAATCGGTCCTGCAACTGCTGGAACACCAGATCCAGGGTATTGCTATATTGGCAGGGTAATTTCACCCCAGAAAAAAATATATGTGTAAGCGGACACTATAAAATATGTCCTGCAACTGCTTGGACACCAGATTCAGGGTATTGCTATATTGGCAGAGTAATTTCACCCCAGAAAAAAAATATATGTGTAAGCGGACACTATGAAATCTGGCCTGCAACTGTTTGGACACCAGATCCAGGGTATTGCTATATTGGCAGGTTAATTTCACCCCAGAACAAATATATGTGTAAGCTGACACTATGAAATCTGGCCTGCGTACTGCTGGGACACCAGATCCAGGGTATTGCTATATTGGCAGGTTAATTTCACCCCAGAACAAAATATATGTGTAAGCTGACACTATGAAATCTGGTCCTGCAACTGCTGGGACACCAGATCCAGGTATTGCTATATTGGCAGGTTAATTTCACCCCAGAACAAAATATATGTGTAAGCGGACACTATGAAATCTGTCCTGCAACTGCTGGGACACCAGATCCAGGGTATTGCTATATTGGCAGGTTAATTTCACCCCAGAACAAAATATATGTGTAAGCAGACACTATGAAATCTGGCCTGCAACTGCTTGGACACCAGATCCAGGGTATTGCTATATTGGCAGGTTAATTTCACCCCAGAACAAAATATATGTGTAAGCGGACACTATGAAATCTGGCCTGCAACTGCTTGGACACCAGATTCAGGGTATTGCTATATTGGCAGGTTAATTTCACCCCAGAACAAAATATATGTGTAAGCGGACACTATGAAATCTGGTCCTGCAACTGCTTGGACACCAGATCCAGGGTATTGCTATATTGGCAGGTTAATTTCACCCCAGAACAAAATATATGTGTAAGCGGACACTATGAAATCTGGCCTGCAACTGCTTGGACACCAGATCCAGGGTATTGCTATATTGGCAGGTTAATTTCACCCCAGAACAAAATATATGTGTAAGCGGACACTATGAAATCTGGCCTGCAACTGCTTGGACACCAGATCCAGGGTATTGCTATATTGGCAGGTTAATTTAACCCCAGAACAAAATATATGTGTAAGCTGACACTATGACATCTGTTCTGCAACTGCTGGGACACCAGATCCAGGGTATTGCTATATTGGCAGGTTAATTTCACCCCAGAACAAAATATATGTGTAAGCGGACACTATGAAATCTGGCCTGCAACTGCTGGGACACCAGATCCAGGGTATTGCTATATTGGCAGGGTAATTTCACCCCAGAACAAAATATATGTGTAAGCGGATACTATAAAATATGTCCTGCAACTGCTTGGACACCAGATCCAGGGTATTGCTATATTGGCAGGTTAATTTCACCCCAGAACAAAATATATGTGTAAGCGGACACTATGAAATCTGGCCTGCAACTGCTGGGACACCAGATCCAGGGTATTGCCATATTGGCAGGTTAATTTCAACCCCAGAACAAAATATATGTGTAAGCGGACACTATGAAATCTGGTCCTGCAACTGCTTGGACACCAGATTCAGGGTATTGCTATATTGGCAGGTTAATTTCACCCCAGAACAAAATATATGTGTAAGCTGACACTATGAAATCTGGCCTGCAACTGCTTGGACACCAGATCCAGGGTATTGCTATATTGGCAGGTTAATTTCACCCCAGAACAAAATATATGTGTAAGCGGACACTATGAAATCTGGCCTGCAACTGCTTGGACACCAGATCCAGGGTATTGCTATATTGGCAGGTTAATTTCACCCCAGAACAAAATATATGTGTAAGCGGACACTATGAAATCTGGCCTGCAACTGCTGGGACACCAGATCCAGGGTATTGCTATATTGGCAGGTTAATTTCACCCCAGAACAAAATATATGTGTAAGCGGACACTATGAAATCTGGTCCTGCAACTGCTGGGACACCAGATCCAGGGTATTGCTATATTGGCAGGGTAATTTCACCCCAGAACAAAATATATGTGTAAGCGGATACTATAAAATATGTCCTGCAACTGCTTGGACACCAGATTCAGGGTATTGCTATATTGGCAGGTTAATTTCACCCCAGAAAAAATATATGTGTAAGCGGACACTATGAAATCTGGCCTGCAACTGTTTGGACACCAGATCCAGGGTATTGCTATATTGGCAGGTTAATTTCACCCCAGAAAAAAATATATGTGTAAGCGGACACTATGAAATCTGGCCTGCAACTGCTGGGACACCAGATCCAGGGTATTGCTATATTGGCAGGTTAATTTCACCCCAGAACAAAATATATGTGTAAGCTGACACTATGAAATCTGTCCTGCAACTGCTGGGACACCAGATCCAGGGTATTGCTATATTGGCAGGTTAATTTAACCCCAGAACAAAATATATGTGTAAGCGGACACTATGAAATCGGTCCTGCAACTGCTGGGACACCAGATCCAGGGTATTGCTATATTGGCAGGGTAATTTCACCCCAGAACAAAATATATGTGTAAGCGGATACTATAAAATATGTCCTGCAACTGCTTGGACACCAGATCCAGGGTATTGCTATATTGGCAGGTTAATTTCACCCCAGAACAAAATATATGTGTAAGCTGACACTATGAAATCTGTCCTGCAACTGCTGGGACACCAGATCCAGGGTATTGCTATATTGGCAGGTTAATTTAACCCCAGAACAAAATATATGTGTAAGCGGACACTATGAAATCTGGTCCTGCAACTGCTGGGACACCAGATCCAGGGTATTGCTATATTGGCAGGTTAATTTCACCCCAGAACAAATATATGTGTAAGCGGACACTATGAAATCTGGCCTGCAAACTGCTTGGACACCAGATCCAGGGTATTGCTATATTGGCAGGTTAATTTAACCCCAGAACAAAATATATGTGTAAGCTGACACTATGAAATCTGGCCTGCAACTGCTGGGACACCAGATCCAGGGTATTGCTATATTGGCAGGTTAATTTAACCCCAGAACAAAATATATGTGTAAGCGGACACTATGAAATCGGTCCTGCAACTGCTGGGACACCAGATCCAGGGTATTGCTATATTGGCAGGTTAATTTCACCCCAGAACAAAATATATGTGTAAGCGGATACTATGAAATCTGGCCTGCAACTGCTTGGACACCAGATCCAGGGTATTGCTATATTGGCAGGTTAATTTCACCCCAGAACAAAATATATGTGTAAGCGGACACTATGAAATCTGGCCTGCAACTGTTTGGACACCAGATCCAGGGTATTGCTATATTGGCAGGTTAATTTAACCCCAGAACAAAATATATGTGTAAGCGGACACTATGAAATCTGGTCCTGCAACTGCTGGGACACCAGATCCAGGGTATTGCTATATTGGCAGGTTAATTTCACCCCAGAACAAAATATATGTGTAAGCTGACACTATGAAATCTGTCCTGCAACTGCTGGGACACCAGATCCAGGGTATTGCTATATTGGCAGGTTAATTTCAACCCCAGAACAAAATATATGTGTAAGCGGACACTATGAAATCTGGTCCTGCAACTGCTGGGACACCAGATCCAGGGTATTGCTATATTGGCAGGTTAATTTCACCCCAGAAAAAATATATGTGTAAGCGACACTATGAAATCTGGCCTGCAACTGTTTGGACACCAGATCCAGGGTATTGCTATATTGGCAGGTTAATTTCACCCCAGAACAAAATATATGTGTAAGCTGACACTATGAAATCTGGCCTGCAACTGCTTGGACACCAGATCCAGGGTATTGCTATATTGGCAGAGTTAATTTCACCCCAGAACAAAATATATGTGTAAGCGGACACTATGAAATCTGGCCTGCAACTGTTTGGACACCAGATCCAGGGTATTGCTATATTGGCAGGTTAATTTCACCCCAGAAAAAATATATGTGTAAGCGGACACTATGAAATCTGGCCTGCAACTGCTGGGACACCAGATCCAGGGTATTGCTATATTGGCAGGTTAATTTCACCCCAGAACAAAATATATGTGTAAGCTGACACTATGAAATCTGTCCTGCAACTGCTGGGACACCAGATCCAGGGTATTGCTATATTGGCAAGTTAATTTAACCCCAGAACAAAATATATGTGTAAGCGGACACTATGAAATCGGTCCTGCAACTGCTGGGACACCAGATCCAGGGTATTGCTATATTGGCAGGTTAATTTCACCCCAGAAAAAATATATGTGTAAGAAGACACTATGAAATCTTGCCTGCTATTGCTGGGACACCAGATCCAGGGTATTGCTATATTGGCAGGTTAATTTAACCCCAGAACAGAATATATGTGTAAGCTGACACTATGACATCTGTTCTGCAACTGCTGGGACACCAGATCCAGGGTATTGCTATATTGGCAGGTTCATTTAACCCCAGAACAAAATATATGTGTAAGCTGATACTATAAAATATGTCCTGCAACTGCTGGGACACCAGATCCAGGGTATTGCTATATTGGCAGGGTAATTTCACCCCAGAACAAAATATATGTGTAAGCGGACACTATGAAATCTGGCCTGCAACTATTTGGACACCAGATCCAGGGTATTGCTATATTGGCAGGTTAATTTCACCCCAGAAAAAAATATATGTGTAATCGGACACTATGAAATCTGGCCTGCAACTGCTTGGACACCAGATCCAGGGTATTGCTATATTGGCAGGTTAATTTCACCCCAGAACAAAATATATGCGTATGCTGACACTATGAAATCTGTCCTGCAACTGCTGGGACACCAGATCCAGGGTATTGCTATATTGGCAGGTTAATTTAACCCCAGAACAAAATATATGTGTAAGCGGACACTATGAAATCGGTCCTGCAACTGCTGGGACACCAGATCCAGGGTATTGCTATATTGGCAGGGTAAATTCAACCCAGAAAAAAATATATGTGTAAGCTGACACTATGAAATCTGTCCTGCAACTGCTGGGACACCAGATCCAGGGTATTGCTATATTGGCAGGTTCATTTAACCCCAGAACAAAATATATGTGTAAGTGGACACTATGAAATCGGTCCTGCAACTGCTGGAACACCAGATCCAGGGTATTGCTATATTGGCAGGTTAATTTCACCCCAGAAAAAATATATGTGTAAGCGGACACTATGAAATCTCGCCTGCAAATGTTTGTACAGCAGATCCAGGGGATAGCTATATTGGCAGGTTAATTTCACCCCAGAACAAAATATATGTGTAAGCTGACACTATGACATCTGTTCTGCAACTGCTGGGACACCAGATCCAGGTTATTGCTATATTGGCAGGTTAATTTAACCCCAGAACAAAATATATGTGTAAGCGGACACTATGAAATCTGGCCTGGTACTGCTGGGACACCAGATCCAGGGTATTGCTATATTGGCAGGTTAATTTCACCCCAGAACAAAATATATGTGTAAGCTGACACTATGAAATCTGTCCTGCAACTGCTGGGACACCAGATCCAGGGTATTGCTATATTGGCAAGTTAATTTAACCCCAGAACAAAATATATGTGTAAGCGGACACTATGAAATCGGTCCTGCAACTGCTGGGACACCAGATCCAGGGTATTGCTATATTGGCAGGTTAATTTCACCCCAGAAAAAAATATATGTGTAAGAAGACACTATGAAATCTTGCCTGCTATTGCTGGGACACCAGATCCAGGGTATTGCTATATTGGCAGGTTAATTTAACCCCAGAACAGAATATATGTGTAAGCTGACACTATGACATCTGTTCTGCAACTGCTGGGACACCAGATCCAGGGTATTGCTATATTGGCAGGTTCATTTAACCCCAGAACAAAATATATGTGTAAGCGGATACTATAAAATATGTCCTGCAACTGCTGGGACACCAGATCCAGGGTATTGCTATATTGTCAGGGTAATTTCACCCCAGAACAAAATATATGTGTAAGCGGATACTATAAAATATGTCCTGCAACTGCTTGGACACCAGATCCAGGGTATTGCTATATTGGCATGGTAATTTCACCCCAGAAAAATATATATGTGTAATCGGACACTATGAAATCTGGCCTGCAACTGCTTGGACACCAGATCCAGGGTATTGCTATATTGGCAGGTTAATTTCACCCCAGAACAAAATATATGCGTAAGCTGACACTATGAAATCTGTCCTGCAACTGCTGGGACACCAGATCCAGGGTATTGCTATATTGGCAGGTTAATTTCACCCCAGAAAAAAATATATGTGTAAGCGGACACTATGAAATCTCGCCTGCAAATGTTTGTACAGCAGATCCAGGGTATTGCTATATTGGCAGGTTAATTTCACCCCAGAACAAAATATATGTGTAAGCTGACACTATGACATCTGTTCTGCAACTGCTGGGACACCAGATCCAGGGTATTGCTATATTGGCAGGTTAATTTCACCCCAGAACAAAATATATGTGTAAGCTGACACTATGAAATCTGTCCTGCAACTGCTGGGACACCAGATCCAGGGTATTGCTATATTGGCAAGTTAATTTAACCCCAGAACAAAATATAAGTGTAAGCGGACACTATGAAATAGGTCCTGCAACTGCTGGGACACCAGATCCAGGGTATTGCTATATTGGCAGGTTAATTTCACCCCAGAAAAAAATATATGTGTAAGAAGACACTATGAAATCTTGCCTGCTATTGCTGGGACACCAGATCCAGGGTATTGCTATATTGGCAGGTTAATTTAACCCCAGAACAGAATATATGTGTAAGCTGACACTATGACATCTGTTATGCAACTGCTGGGACACCAGATCCAGGGTATTGCTATATTGGCAGGTTCATTTAACCCCAGAACAAAATATATGTGTAAGCGGATACTATAAAATATGTCCTGCAACTGCTGGGACACCAGATCCAGGGTATTGCTATATTGGCAGGGTAATTTCACCCCAGAACAAAATATATGTGTAAGCGGATACTATAAAATATGTCCTGCAACTGCTTGGACACCAGATCCAGGGTATTGCTATATTGGCAGGGTAAATTCAACCCAGAAAAAATATATGTGTAAGCTGACACTATGAAATCTGTCCTGCAACTGCTGGGACACCAGATCCAGGGTATTGCTATATTGGCAGGTTCATTTAACCCCAGAACAAAATATATGTGTATGTGGACACTATGAAATCGGTCCTGCAACTGCTGGGACACCAGATCCAGGGTATTGCTATATTGGCAGGTTAATTTCACCCCAGAAAAAATATATGTGTAGCGGACACTATGAAATCTCGCCTGCAAATGTTTGTACAGCAGATCCAGGGTATTGCTATATTGGCAGGTTAATTTAACCCCAGAACAAAATATATTTGTAAGCTGACACTATGACATCTGTTCTGCAACTGCTGGGACACCAGATCCAGGTTATTGCTATATTGGCAGGTTAATTTAACCCCAGAACAAAATATATGTGTAAGCGGACACTATGAAATCGGTCCTGCAACTGCTGGGACACCAGATCCAGGGTATTGCTATATTGGCAGGGTAATTTCATCCCCAGAAAAATATATGTGTAAGCGGATACTATAAAATATGTCCTGCAACTGCTTGGACACCAGATCCAGGGTATTGCTATATTGGCAGGGTAATTTCACCCCAGAAAAAATATATGTGTAAGCGGACACTATGAAATCTGGCCTGCAACTGTTTGGACACCAGATCCAGGGTATTGCTATATTGGCAGGTTAATTTAACCCCAGAACAAAATATATGTGTAAGCGGACACTATGAAATCGGTCCTCCAACTGCTGGGACACCAGATCCAGGGTATTGCTATATTGGCAGGTTAATTTCACCCCAGAACAATATATATGTGTAGGTTGACACTATGAAATCTGTCCTGCAACTGCTGGGACACCAGATCCAGGGTATTGCTATATTGGCAGGTTATTTTAACCCCAGAACAAAATATATGTGTAAGCGGACACTATGAAATCGGTCCTGCAACTGCTGGGACACCAGATCCAGGGTATTGCTATATTGGCAGGTTAATTTCACACCAGAAAAAAATATATGTGTAAGCGGACACTATGAAATCTGGCCTGCAACTGTTTGGACACCAGATCCAGGGTATTGCTATATTGGCAGGTTAATTTAACCCCAGAACAAAATATATGTGTAAGCTAACACTATGAAATCTGTCCTGCAATTGCTGGGACACCAGATCCAGGGTATTGCTATATTGGCAGGTTAATTTAACCCCAGAACAAAATATATGTGTAAGCGGACACTATGAAATCGGTCCTGCAACTGCTGGGACACCAGATCCAGGGTATTGCTATATTGGCAGGGTAATTTCACCCCAGAACAAAATATATGTTTAAGCGGATACTATAAAATATGTCCTGCAACTGCTTGGACACCAGATTCAGGGTATTGCTATATTGGCAGGTTAATTTCACCCCAGAAAAAAATATATGTGTATGCGGACACTATGAAATCTGTCCGGCAACTGCTGGGACACCAGATCCAGGGTATTGCTATATTGGCAGGTTAATTTAACACCAGAACAAAATATATGTGTAAGTGGACACAAAGAAATCGGTCCTGCAACTGCTGGGACACCAGATCCAGGGTATTGCTATATTTGCAGGGTAATTTCAGCCCAGAAAAAAATATATGTGTAAGCGGACACTATAAAATCTGGCCTGCAACTGTTTGAACACCAGATCCAGGGTATTGCTATATTGGCAGGTTAATTTTACCCCAGAACAAAATATATGTGTAAGCTGACACTATGACATCTGTCCTGCAACTGCTGGGACACCAGATCCAGGGTATTGCTATATTGGCAGGTTAGTTTAACCCCAGAACAAAATATATGTGTAAGTGGACACTATGAAATCGGTCCTGCAACTGCTGGGACACCAGATCCAGGGTATTGCTATATTGGCAGGTTAATTTCACCCCAGAACAAAATATATGTGTAAGCGGATACTATAAAATATGTCCTGCAACAGCTTGGACACAAGATCAAGGGTATTGCTATATTGGCAGGTTAATTTCACCCCTGAAAAAAATATATGTGTAAGCGGACACTATGAAATCTGGCCTGCAACTGTTTGAACACCAGATCTAGGGTATTGCTATATTGGCAGGTTAATTTCACCCCAGAAAAAATATATGTGTAAGCGGACACTATGAAATCTGTCCTGCAACTGTTTGGACACCAGATCCAGGGTATTGCTATATTGGCAGGTTAATTTCACCCCGAAAAAATATATGTGTAAGCGGACACTATGAAATCTGGCCTGCAACTGTTTGGACACCAGATCCAGGGTATTGCTATATTTGCAGGTTAATTTAACCACAGAACAAAATATATGTGTAAGCGGACACTATGAAATCGGTACTGCAACTGCTGGGACACCAGATCCAGGGTATTGCTATATTGGCAGGTTAATTTCACCCCAGAACAAAATATATGTGTAAGCTGACACTATGAAATCTGTCCTGCAACTGCTGGGACACCAGATCCAGGGTATTGCTATATTGGCAGGTTAATTTAACCCAAGAACAAAATATATGAGTAAGCAGGCATTATGAAATCGGTCCTGCAACTGCTGGGACACCAGATCCAGGGTATTGTTGTATTGGCAGGTTAATTTCACCCCAGAAAAAAATATATGTGTAAGCAGACACTATGAAATCTGGCCTGCAACTGTTTGGACACCAGATCCAGGGTATTGCTATATTGGCAGGTTAATTTAACCCCAGAACAAAATATATGTGTAAGCAGACACTATGACATCTGTTCTGCAACTGCTGGGACACCAGATCCAGGGTATTGCTATATTGGCAGGTTAATTTAACCCCAGAACAAAATATATGTGTAAGCGGACACTATGAAATCGGTCCTGCAACTGCTGGGACACCAGATCCAGGGTATTGCTATATTGGCAGGGTAATTTCACCCCAGAAAAAATATATGTGTAAGCGTATACTATAAAATATGTCCTGCAACTGCTTGGAAACCAGATCCAGGGTATTGCTATATTGGCAGGGTAATTTCACCCCAGAACAAAATATATGTGTAAGCGGACACTATGAAATCTGGCCTGCAACTGCTGGGACACCAGATCCAGGGTATTGCTATATTGGCAGGTTAATTTAACCCCAGAACAAAATATATGTGTAAGCGGACACTATGAAATCGGTCCTGCAACTGCTGGGACACCAGATCCAGGGTATTGCTATATTGGCAGGGTAATTTCACCCCAGAAAAAAATATATGTGTAAGCGGACACTATGACATCTGGCCTGCAACTGTTTGGACACCAGATCCAGTGTATTGCTATATTGGCAGGTTAATTTCACCCCAGAAAAAAATATATGTGTAAGCGGACACTATGAAATCTGGCCTGCTATTGCTGGGACACCAGATCCAGGGTATTGCTATATTGGCAGGTTAATTTCACCCCAGAACAAAATATATGTATAAGCTGACACTATGAAATCTGTCCTGCAATTGCTGGGACACCAGATCCAGGGTATTGCTATATTGGCAGGTTAATTTCACCCCAGAACAAAATATATGTGTAAGCGGATACTATAAAATATGTCCTGCAACTGCTTGGACACCAGATTCAGGGTAGTGCTATATTGGCAGAGTAATTTCACCCCAGAAAAAAAATATATGTGTAAGCGGACACTATGAAATCTGGCCTGCAACTGTTTGGACACCAGATCCAGGGTATTGCTATATTGGCAGGTTAATTTCACCCCAGAAAAAAATATATGTGTAAGCGGACACTATGAAATCTGGCCTGTTACTGCTGGGACACCAGATGCAGGGTATTGCTATATTGGCAGGTTAATTTCACCCCAGAACAAAATATATGTGTAAGCTGACACTATGAAATCTGTCCTGCAACTGCTGGGACACCAGATCCAGGGTATTGCTATATTGGCAAGTTAATTTAACCCCAGAACAAAATATATGTGTAAGCGGACACTATGAAATCGGTCCTGCAACTGCTGGGACACCAGATCCAGGGTATTGCTATATTGGCAGGTTAATTTCACCCCAGAAAAAATATATGTGTAAGAAGACACTATGAAATCTTGCCTGCTATTGCTGGGACACCAGATCCAGGGTATTGCTATATTGGCAGGTTAATTTAACCCCAGAACAAAATATATGTGTAAGCTGACACTATGACATCTGTTCTGCAACTGCTGGGACACCAGATCCAGGGTATTGCTATATTGGCAGGTTCATTTAACCCCAGAACAAAATATATGTGTAAGCGGATACTATAAAATATGTCCTGCAACTGCTGGGACACCAGATCCAGGGTATTGCTATAGTGGCAGGGTAATTTCACCCCAGAACAAAATATATGTGTAAGCGGATACTATAAAATATGTCCTGCAACTGCTGGGACACCAGATCCAGGGTATTGCTATATTGGCAGGTTAATTTCACACCAGAAAAAATATATGTGTAAGCGGACACTATGAAATCTGGCCTGCAACTGTTTGGACACCAGATCCAGGGTATTGCTATATTGGCAGGTTAATTTAACCCCAGAACAAAATATATGTGTAAGCTAACACTATGAAATCTGTCCTGCAATTGCTGGGACACCAGATCCAGGGTATTGCTATATTGGCAGGTTAATTTAACCCCAGAACAAAATATATGTGTAAGCGGACACTATGAAATCGGTCCTGCAACTGCTGGGACACCAGATCCAGGGTATTGCTATATTGGCAGGGTAATTTCACCCCAGAACAAAATATATGTTTAAGCGGATACTATAAAATATGTCCTGCAACTGCTTGGACACCAGATTCAGGGTATTGCTATATTGGCAGGTTAATTTCACCCCAGAAAAAAATATATGTGTATGCGGACACTATGAAATCTGTCCGGCAACTGCTGGGACACCAGATCCAGGGTATTGCTATATTGGCAGGTTAATTTAACACCAGAACAAAATATATGTGTAAGTGGACACAAAGAAATCGGTCCTGCAACTGCTGGGACACCAGATCCAGGGTATTGCTATATTGGCAGGGTAAATTCAACCCAGAAAAAAATATATGTGTAAGCTGACACTATGAAATCTGTCCTGCAACTGCTGGGACACCAGATCCAGGGTATTGCTATATTGGCAGGTTCATTTAACCCCAGAACAAAATATATGTGTATGTGGACACTATGAAATCGGTCCTGCAACTGCTGGGACACCAGATCCAGGGTATTGCTATATTGGCAGGTTAATTTCACCCCAGAAAAAAATATATGTGTAAGCGGACACTATGAAATCTCGCCTGCAAATGTGTGTACAGCAGATCCAGGGTATTGCTATATTGGCAGGTTAATTTAACCCCAGAACAAAATATATTTGTAAGCTGACACTATGACATCTGTTCTGCAACTGCTGGGACACCAGATCCAGGTTATTGCTATATTGGCAGGTTAATTTAACCCCAGAACAAAATATATGTGTAAGCGGACACTATGAAATCGGTCCTGCAACTGCTGGGACACCAGATCCAGGGTATTGCTATATTGGCAGGGTAATTTCATCCCAGAAAAAAATATATGTGTAAGCGGATACTATAAAATATGTCCTGCAACTGCTTGGACACCAGATCCAGGGTATTGCTATATTGGCAGGGTAATTTCACCCCAGAAAAAAATATATGTGTAAGCGGACACTATGAAATCTGGCCTGCAACTGTTTGGACACCAGATCCAGGGTATTGCTATATTGGCAGGTTAATTTAACCCCAGAACAAAATATATGTGTAAGCGGACACTATGAAATCGGTCCTCCAACTGCTGGGACACCAGATCCAGGGTATTGCTATATTGGAAGGTTAATTTCACCACAGAACAAAATATATGTGTAAGTTGACACTATGAAATCTGTCCTGCAACTGCTGGGACACCAGATCCAGGGTATTGCTACATTGGCAGGTTATTTTAACCCCAGAACAAAATATATGTGTAAGCGGACACTATGAAATCGGTCCTGGAACTGCTGGGACACCAGATCCAGGGTATTGCTATATTGGCAGGTTAATTTCACACCAGAAAAAAATATATGTGTAAGCGGACACTATGAAATCTGGCCTGCAACTGTTTGGACACCAGATCCAGGGTATTGCAATATTGGCAGGTTAATTTAACCCCAGAACAAAATATATGTGTAAGCTAACACTATGAAATCTGTCCTGCAATTGCTGGGACACCAGATCCAGGGTATTGCTATATTGGCAGGTTAATTTAACCCCAGAACAAAATATATGTGTAAGCGGACACTATGAAATCGGTCCTGCAACTGTTTGGACACCAGATCCAGGGTATTGCTATATTGGCAGAGTAATTTCACCCCAGAAAAAAATATATGTGTAAGCGGACACTATGAAATCGGTCCTGCAACTGTTTGGACACCAGATCCAGGGTATTGCTATATTGGCAGGTTAATTTCACCCCAGAAAAAAATATATGTGTAAGCGCACACTATGAAATCTGGCCTGCTACTGCTGGGACACCAGATCCAGGGTATTGCTATATTGGCAGGTTAATTTCACCCCAGAACAAAATATATGTATAAGCTGACACTATTAAATCGGTCCTGAAACTGTTTGGACACCAGATCCAGGGTATTGCTATATTGGCAAGTTAATTTAACCCCAGAACAAAATATATGTGTAAGCGGACACTATGAAATCGGTCCTGCAACTGCTGGGACACCAGATCCAGGGTATTGCTATATTGGCAGGTTAATTTCACCCCAGAAAAAAATATATGTGTAAGAAGACACTATGAAATCTTGCCTGCTATTGCTGGGACACCAGATCCAGGGTATTGCTATATTGGCAGGTTAATTTAACCACAGAACAGAATATATGTGTAAGCTGACACTATGACATCTGTTCTGCAACTGCTGGGACACCAGATCCAGGGTATTGCTATATTGGCAGGTTCATTTAACCCCAGAACAAAATATATGTGTAAGCTGATACTATAAAATATGTCCTGCAACTGCTGGGACACCAGATCCAGGGTATTGCTATATTGGCAGGGTAATTTCACCCCAGAACAAAATATATGTGTAAGCGGACACTATGAAATCTGGCCTGCAACTGTTTGGACACCAGATCCAGGGTATTGCTATATTGGCAGGTTAATTTCACCCCAGAAAAAAATATATGTGTAATCGAACACTATGAAATCTGGCCTGCAACTGCTTGGACACCAGATCCAGGGTATTGCTATATTGGCAGGTTAATTTCACCCCAGAACAAAATATATGCGTAAGCTGACACTATGAAATCTGTCCTGCAACTGCAGGGACACCAGATCCAGGGTATTGCTATATTGGCAGGTTAATTTAACCCCAGAACAAAATATATGTGTAAGCGGACACTATGAAATCGGTCCTGCAACTGCTGGGACACCAGATCCAGGGTATTGCTATATTGGCAGAGTAAATTCAACCCAGAAAAATATATGTGTAAGCTGACACTATGAAATCTGTCCTGCAACTGCTGGGACACCAGATCCAGGGTATTGCTATATTGGCAGGTTCATTTAACCCCAGAACAAAATATATGTGTAAGTGGACACTATGAAATCGGTCCTGCAACTGCTGGAACACCAGATCCAGGGTATTGCTATATTGGCAGGTTAATTTCACCCCAGAAAAAATATATGTGTAAGCGGACACTATGAAATCTCGCCTGCAAATGTTTGTACAGCAGATCCAGGGGATAGCTATATTGGCAGGTTAATTTCACCCCAGAACAAAATATATGTGTAAGCTGACACTATGACATCTGTTCTGCAACTGCTGGGACACCAGATCCAGGTTATTGCTATATTGGCAGGTTAATTTAACCCCAGAACAAAATATATGTGTAAGCGGACACTATGAAATCTGGCCTGGTACTGCTGGGACACCAGATCCAGGGTATTGCTATATTGGCAGGTTAATTTCACCCCAGAACAAAATATATGTGTAAGCTGACACTATGAAATCTGTCCTGCAACTGCTGGGACACCAGATCCAGGGTATTGCTATATTGGCAAGTTAATTTAACCCCAGAACAAAATATATGTGTAAGCGGACACTATGAAATCGGTCCTGCAACTGCTGGGACACCAGATCCAGGGTATTGCTATATTGGCAGGTTAATTTCACCCCAGAAAAAATATATGTGTAAGAAGACACTATGAAATCTTGCCTGCTATTGCTGGGACACCAGATCCAGGGTATTGCTATATTGGCAGGTTAATTTAACCCCAGAACAGAATATATGTGTAAGCTGACACTATGACATCTGTTATGCAACTGCTGGGACACCAGATCCAGGGTATTGCTATATTGGCAGGTTCATTTAACCCCAGAACAAAATATATGTGTAAGCGGATACTATAAAATATGTCCTGCAACTGCTGGGACACCAGATCCAGGGTATTGCTATATTGGCAGGGTAATTTCACCCCAGAACAAAATATATGTGTAAGCGGATACTATAAAATATGTCCTGCAACTGCTTGGACACCAGATCCAGGGTATTGCTATATTGGCAGGGTAAATTCAACCCAGAAAAAATATATGTGTAAGCTGACACTATGAAATCTGTCCTGCAACTGCTGGGACACCAGATCCAGGGTATTGCTATATTGGCAGGTTCATTTAACCCCAGAACAAAATATATGTGTATGTGGACACTATGAAATCGGTCCTGCAACTGCTGGGACACCAGATCCAGGGTATTGCTATATTGGCAGGTTAATTTCACCCCAGAAAAAATATATGTGTAAGCGGACACTATGAAATCTCGCCTGCAAATGTTTGTACAGCAGATCCAGGGTATTGCTATATTGGCAGGTTAATTTAACCCCAGAACAAAATATATTTGTAAGCTGACACTATGACATCTGTTCTGCAACTGCTGGGACACCAGATCCAGGTTATTGCTATATTGGCAGGTTAATTTAACCCCAGAACAAAATATATGTGTAAGCGGACACTATGAAATCGGTCCTGCAACTGCTGGGACACCAGATCCAGGGTATTGCTATATTGGCAGGGTAATTTCATCCCAGAAAAAATATATGTGTAAGCGGATACTATAAAATATGTCCTGCAACTGCTTGGACACCAGATCCAGGGTATTGCTATATTGGCAGGGTAATTTCACCCCAGAAAAATATATGTGTAAGCGGACACTATGAAATCTGGCCTGCAACTGTTTGGACACCAGATCCAGGGTATTGCTATATTGGCAGGTTAATTTAACCCCAGAACAAAATATATGTGTAAGCGGACACTATGAAATCGGTCCTCCAACTGCTGGGACACCAGATCCAGGGTATTGCTATATTGGCAGGTTAATTTCACCCCAGAACAATATATATGTGTAGGTTGACACTATGAAATCTGTCCTGCAACTGCTGGGACACCAGATCCAGGGTATTGCTATATTGGCAGGTTATTTTAATCCCAGAACAAAATATATGTGTAAGCGGACACTATGAAATCGGTCCTGCAACTGCTGGGACACCAGATCCAGGGTATTGCTATATTGGCAGGTTAATTTCACACCAGAAAAAAATATATGTGTAAGCGGACACTATGAAATCTGGCCTGCAACTGTTTGGACACCAGATCCAGGGTATTGCTATATTGGCAGGTTAATTTAACCCCAGAA